>JAOTBA010000004.1:6251687-6288248 GCA_025629845.1 Erythroxylum squamatum | reverse complement strand
TACATAATTAAATGAAGTACATAAATAGTATATCATGTACCTAGTCATCCACACCATACATGCATGTATTACAACATTTTTTGTTTTTTGAAGAATACTAATTATTAATTAACAAAGCCTATTTTTTGGTAGGTATAACCCTCGACGTGTGGATCTGTTGACTACTGACTTTATAGGGTATGGTCCTAATTGAATATCACTGTGTTAAAATAATTGCTTCAGTAATTCTACAACAAAAGCTATAATAACAGCTGCTGGTGGTAAGAGAAGTCAAGTGCCTCCCACATCTTGAAAGAACGTAGAAATACGTTTCATATTAAATATTGTTGTCGTTATTGATTTATCAAATAATTTATCTTGAATAACTTAGTTAATACTAGACTATTACTGATGTTCAGTATTTTATTTAACATATATCTTAATTTTTTTAAATATCAGATTATTCACGTAATTTTATATGAAAAAACTCGACTTATTATAATCATGAACCGTGAGTTGATTGAATAATATAAGCAAATTCAATTAATTAAATTTATTTTTACTCTAAATCGTTAATTTATAGAATAATTTATTTTAAAAATATAATTTATAAATCCTTATTAGATAATTTTATGCCAAGGCTCCAAAAGCTCCATTAACAACAAGACCATATGCCAAGCATTCATGACTTTCTGTTTTTTTTTTCACGTGGTTTTATATTTACTTATGTGCACGCACCAACTTCATGGATTATTTTTTTTTTGATGCAAACTTCATGGATTATTATGAAGCTTGGTAGGTCTTGATTATATATATGTATACATCACTGGTGAGTGGTGAGATGCCGGTATAGCGCCGACGGTGGATGGGAGGCAAGAATGTGCATGGCATCCTTACTTTCGTTAGTCTCCTTTTTTTTCTGGTTTCTTTCTATATCTCTTCTTTATGAGTTAATTTAATGATAAAGCGGCTTTTTTGGACACTTTTTCGCAACTCTTTAACATCCTTCCTGCCTGCTTTACCACACAAAGGGATCTCTTGAGACGGACTGGACAAAGCTGTGTACTTTTAATTCTTTTAATTTCATCATGCTTTTATGATATCTATCCTGTCCATTAAAGCGGACACTTGACATAAGATTTAATACACGCTTCGATCTTTAAACCTTATTTAATTAAACATCGTCGAATTCAAACCGTAAACAACCTTTTCTTTGACTCAAAGAACGGTCAGGTTTGCCTTCCAGAATCCGAATGTTTTAAATTTGAGCCAGCCCGAGGGATTGCATATAAATATACACTATAAATCATGATTCTCGAGCTAACTATAAAAAAGAAAATATGTTGAATTAGTGTGGTATCCCTGCTTGAAATAAAGCTATCCACCAAGCTGTATTAGTGAAAGCTGCACTCCAAACAGTGACTGCCATGTTATACGACACTGGAGGTTCTATCTCATCTCATCTCTTCTGTTCAATTCATAAAGTACACTCCCGAAGAACAGTAATGGTAAAAAAAAAAAAAAAGGACCTAAAAACCAGCTTTATTACTGTGAGATTACAATAAAAAGCAGTCTTTTTCTAGGGTTTTTCACCTTTTTGACCTTTACAAGACTAGAGATGAAGATAGTAAATTTTGTTGGCTTTTGAAAGGTGGGGCGGTGTCAGTAACCAAATCCTTTCTCTCCTTTGGTGGACGAGGTCCATTGCTTCAATGCCTATATTTTGCCACGTGGACTCCTTCTCCATCCATAGTGACCAAATCCTGAAAAGGACAACATGCATACACTCACTAGCTCAGGTCAGGCCCAATGTTATATGAATAAGATGCTCTCTCCTTTGGGCCACACCAAGAGGTCCCATCTGATATCAACGTCCAAAAACTCTTATCCTCAGTTGAAAAAACTAAAAAGGAGGGAACCTATAGCTTCAAAAAGAGTGTGATTACTAGCCTAAAAGGCACCATTAGAGGCAAAACATCATTCTGAAATGATTGCCAAATCACTCTTTAACTTTACCAGTTCATGTCATTATTGGTTTGTCCAACCCTTTCACAAAAAGGACAAGATGTTGTAGAACCAAACCTAATGTTTTGTGTACATGTGTCTTAAGGTAATAATGTATCTTCAACTTTCAATTTCTGTTTTAAAATGAATAAATGATAATAAACAATTTATTAAAAATCAGTTATAAACGTAATTATAAAATTTAAAATAGTTAATAGATTGTCTTAAATTCATGTGAAGCTACAAGTTATCTTACAAAACTAGAGAATCACATCCATGTTTTCATGTCACTCTATCTCTATATTCTCTACTCACTATTCTCCTATATTACCTAAGCATGAAGTGAATATAATTTCACCTTTTGTCTTTTCTTGCAAAACTAGTAAATTACTCGCTAGGAACCAAACAAATCATCACGATGCAATGAATCAAAAGGTACAACCACTATCTACATACCCCCAATCTTTTCTTTTTGTTCTCCTTCTTGTGTTTTGCCTTTCATTGTCTATAGAGATAAGCCACTATTGAATTACCTATGCGATATCACCTTTTTTTTTTCTAAGATAATCAAGCAAAGAACCTTGAGAATTGTAGTCATATTAGTCACGATTAAAGTTGGTGGTGTTTTGTCTTTTCATGCTCAAAGCTTCTTCTAAGACTCCTTTTATCATTCAACCCAAAAGCTGAAGGGTCACGAAACCGTAAAGCCACAAACTACTTTATACCATCATATTTTTCTCACTTTTAATCATCTCAACCATCACAGCACTTCTTCAACCTTTCCTATCCCTTTTGTTTGACAGAGCAACGAGTGCATTTCCATCCACTAAAAGAGGTAGCCAAGTTATGATTATCACAAAGAACTAAAAGGGAATGATAGATATTTAATAAAGAAAAAACGATTAGGACTTAGGAGCCATCATGTTGATAATTCTTATGTTCATTATAATTTTTATTTTGACTAAATTATTCTTAATACGCTAACAAACGATTTAAGATATACACAAGACAATTTAGTAAATATAAATTACGAAAATTACAAAACTATTAGAATAATAATGTCTTTTATACTAATTCAGTTAAAATTTTATAAATTTTACTTAATTCTTAAATTTATCCTTTTCATTTCGGATAAAACAATTATAAATTTAACCTTTTCTATCCCTTTTTTTTGAAAAGGCAACAAGTGCATTTCCATCCACTAAAAGAAGAAGAAAGTAATGATCACCACAAAGAACTAAAAGGGAATAATTAAATGATTAGGAGCCATCATGTTGTAAATTATAACTCTTATGATCATTATGATTTATATTTGTGATTAAAATAATTTACGAATATAAGATGATTTAGTAAATTAAATTACGATCATCACAATAAATATTAAAATGATATGTAATTAAGTCTTTTAATAAAATTATGTCCTTTACGCAAATTTAGTTAAAAAAAACTTTGTTTTCACATTAATCATCTAAATTAATTCTATATAATTTTATGTTTATATTATTATATTTAACAAATTGTTTAAAAAATGGTAACTATTTAAACATCATTCTCATAATTAACTCACATTGGTCACTAATGCAAATACAAATTATCAGTTTACTCTTTGTCACTTTTTTGCAGGCAAATAAAAAACTTGAGGAAATTTAAGTTTATAACTTTGTCTTGTAGCTGTCTTGTTGGACCGTCACCGGCATCTTCAATTTCAAAGTCCATTAGACTAAACATGTATATATATTTTTGGTCGGCCCCATATAATCCATCATCTGCAAGACCGTACAGTGATATGGGCTAAACGTACCTTTCACAGACACAATGAGTTTTTCTTTTTTTAATTTTTCATACATTTTTTGGGTAATAAAAAAACTGAAAAAGAGGATGCTTTTGACCACTTTGCTGCTTCCTGACAGCGATAGATCGAAGATCCGCATCATTACACACGAGAATATATCTCTTCTCCTGTCTAGGCTACAATTTCTCGCAAATAAATAAATAAATAAATATATATATGTAGTTTTTATTTTTTCTTCACCTTTTGTTTTGGCTGTTTTAGGTGGAGTCTTCCAATAATTCGATCGAAAATGTTGACGGATTGTTACATCATTTTCGTCAAAAGTGGAGGAGGGATGGTCTGGAGGTTTGAATGGGTTTTCACTTTCGCTTTATGATTTTATTGGAGATGACAAAAGGTTGGCTCTTGTTTTCTTGTGTTTGTTTGCTAGTTCATGGGACCAACCAAAAGTGAGATTTGATGCGTTAAAGACCAAACATTAGCCTTTTGCTTTTCGTCCTCTTTACTGTTTCTGGCTCCTCACTGTTACCATATTTATGTTGGCGACCCTTTTCTTTTTTCCTGATAATGGGGAACGTGCTGCTTTTCTTTTTATGTATTTCAAGTAGATTGCAAAATAAGTTAGTAAACCTTGATCTCAAGGAATTGTAAATTCTTTTGAGTGCCCTCCAAACCCAATTTGATTACTCCTAAAAGCGACCCTTGGCACAACTTTCGGGGGTTATAATTGCACGTTCATGTGCAAGTCTTATCTCAGTTATAAACTTATTGTCCCTACGACGAGGCGGCTCATTTTGGATTGGTTTGGTTTGGTTTAAGACCTCGTTTTGCTTATGGGGACCAAGCTAAGAGAGGCTTCTTCGTCGAGACATTGATTCACGGGGTTAGGAAACTGTATTTGTCATAAATTTGGATTAAGAACCACCGACAGGAGCTTGCCCCAAATTGCCTCTTTGTCGTTATCTGGGCTCCTAGGTATGTCGGCATGTAGTGGTTCGATGTCTTGGGTTCTTCACTACTAGGAAGGTCGTGATTTCTTTTGCACCCTCTTTGAGAAGAGGTTAGATTCAGACGAAGCAAGCTGATGTTTTGGATAATATAAAATGAAAGAACAACAGCTTAATCATTAAGGGAACAGACATGCGTGGACTATCAAATTTCGAGCTAAATTGTTTAGTTCATGAATGAGGATAAATCGAAGCAGATCATAATAATTTAAATGACGTAAATTTAATTTAAAATTCCATCTATTTAAATTTTATTTCTCCAACCTCTTAATTGTAAATCCTTAAGGATAAGGCTGCACCAAGTTTAGAGTTGTTAATCCCCATTTCAAGCAGATTACAAGTCCATGAGCTGATGGGCTTCATGATGCAAAAATCTGTCGTATCCAATCATTTTCTTATAAACTTTGCTAAATGTTAAATATACTTTAATAAGTTTTTACATTTTTTTTATACTTAAAATGACTTGTTTGATAAATGACTTGTCATGTTATACACAGATACATTCATCAACAATCACTAAACCAAGATCAACATTTTATTTAGAACATTAACAACACAATGAGATTAACATACCTCCGATGCTTGACATAGAGTTTTAGTGCACTCTCTCCATTTTTTATCACAACCTATCAAAATCAACAACACCTTGTGCAAGAGAGGAAGCTAATGGTAGAAGACCCAATATTTTGTTTTTCACACCCACACACCATATGCACACAATCTCACCATATGTTATATCTTATAACATGTTCTATCTTAAGGGGTAGAAAAGGATAATTGTGTCATTTCGAGGATGTTATGAACTATAGTTTAATGGGCCAACATATAGTTATTAGGGTACTACCATATACCTCAAATGTAATTAGTAAATTATTAACCATATCATTATGGTTATTAAACATATATTAGGCAATTTGATTAATGGTCATGCATATAGAATTAATGTTGCGATTATATTACTCCATATATTTCTAACATTCTCCCACTTGGACAATATAATCAAATCACCATATCAATCTCCATCATCCAAAAGCAGTCAAATAAATCATATGCAATATTATATCGTCAAGATATATATAACATGATTTGGCCCTAAAGATGTTCAAATACCACAATAACCATTAAAACAACATACATGCAGTACAACAACTGAGACTTTGCATTTGTCTCCTTTTGTACTTGTCATTTCGTCAAACTATATATATACATCAATATATATATATTGATGTATATTAACAAGAAGTGACTGCAAAAATCATTATGCATGTTTCATATATAAAAGTCATAAGCAATTCGTACAAAGTACTAACATGTTCAATACAAAATAGCAAACCCCCACTAATCTTATCAAGCTAGGCTCCTAACAATCCCATTCGGGAGACGTATTCTGCAAACACACATATAGGCAAGCCTTTTGTAAGTGGATTTGCTAACATGCTAGTTGTAGGCATATACTCAACAGTAATGAGGGATTCAACAGTTTTCTCTTTAACAAAATAGTACTTTATATTAATATGCTTTGAGCGAGAAATACTTCTAGTATTCTTAGAAAAAGCTACAGCTGTAGAGTTATCACAATACAATTTTAGTGGACTTGAAATAGAGTCTATAATATCCAATGTTGAAATAAAATTTCGCAACCATATTGCTTGACAAGCTGCCTCATAACACGTCATATATTCTGCCCCTATGGTAGAGGATGCTGTGAGTATCTGCTTGATACTTTCCATGATACAACTTCTCCAGCTATCATAAAGATGTAGTCTGAAGGTGACTTTTTATCATCCACACATCCTACATAATCAGCATTACTGAACCCAATTATATCAAGAGTGTTAGTTCACCGATAAGTCAACTTATGGTCTTTGCTTCCCTGAAGATACCTCGTGACTTTCTTAGCCGCTTTCTAATGGCTAACACCAGGATCACTTAAGTATCTTCTCAACATGCCTATAACAAAAGCAATATCAGGGCGTGTGCATACTTGAGCATACATCAAACTGCCCACAAGTGATGCATAAGGAACGACTTTCATTTAATCTCTCTTTTTATCATTTTGTGGACATTGAGCCTTTGAGAACTTGTCACCTTTCACTATTGGTGCCTTTCCAGGAGAACAAGAATGCATATTGAATCTGTTCAAGATCTGATCAATGTAAGTCTTTTGAGACAATTGAAGAATCCCATTAGCTTTATCTCGGAGAATCTGAATTCTAAGTACATAAGAGGCCTCACCAAGATCCTTTATATCAAAATGGCTAATAACATTTGTTTTGTCTCAAATAATAGATCAGTATCATTAGAAGCAATTAGAATGTCATCAACATACAGTACCAAAAAAATGAAACTACTCCCAATAAACTTCATATATATACATTGATCAACTACTTTCTCCTTGAAGCCATTTGCAGTGACATCAAACTTGAGATACCATTTTCTTGATGGTTATTTTAACCCATAGATAGATTTCTTGAGCTTGCAAACCATATATTCTTTACCAGTTATCTCAAAACCAATTGGTTGGATCATATAAACATCTTTATACAAATCTAAACATCTTCATACAAATCTGCATTCAAGAAGGCAGCCCTCACGTCCATTTGATTGAGTTCCAAGTCAAAATTAGCAATTATAGCCATGATGATTCGCAGTGAATCTTTGGTAGAAACTGGTAAGAAGGTTTCTTTGAAATCAATCCCTTCTCTCTGACTATAGTCTTTAGCTACACGTCTAGCCCTATACCTTTCTACTTTTCCACTTGAATCATGTTTGATTTTGTAAACCCACTTGCACCTAATGCGTTTGCAACCTTTAGGTAGTTCAACCAACTCCCAAACTCAATTTTGTGACATGGAACTCAACTCAACTTCTATTGCATTCATCCATAACATAAATTGAGGACTATTCATGGCTTCTTAAAAACTGACTGGTTCGGTATTATCTCCCACATCGAACTCATGTTCTTGCAAATAGACAATATAGTCATCAGGAATGGCAGGTATATATTTTCTTTGTGACCTTTTGAAAACAACTTCATCATTCCCAGTATCAATGACTTCATCCTGTTCTTGATTCTGAGGTTCATCATGAGATTCTATTGGAATCTGTTCACTCACAGGGTCATTAGTAGGAGCGGAAGCGATAGGGATTAGAATGCGTTCTTCCCTGAATACAATTTCTCTTGACCCTTGACTTGAAACAAATTCATCTTCAAAATAGACAGCTCTATCTAATTCTATAATTCTGGTCGTGTGAGATGGGCAATAGAATCTAGAACTCCTTGATCCGACGGTGTAGCTTACAAAGTAGCCATTAATAGTTTTCAGATCAAGCTTCTTAGATTGTGGATTATAGGGCCTCACTTCTGCTTTGCATCCCCAAACATGAAAATGGTGTAAGCTTAGTTTCTTACTTGAGCATAACTCATATGGAGTCTTTAGGACTGACTTGCTAGGTGCTTGATTCAAGATATAAGCAGTTGTCTTCAAAGCCTCACCCTATAAAAATTCAAGCAAACTAGAATGAATCAACATACACCGCAACATATCAAGATGTGTGCGGTTTCTTCTTTCAGCAATTCCATTTGCTGAAGTGTTCCCGACATTGTATATTTTGCTTCAATTCCACATTCTTGGAAGTATCTAGCAAAAGGCCCTGTATTCTTTCCACTCTCATCATAATGCCCATAATACTCTCCACCTCTGTCAGAATTAACTATCTTGATTTTCTCATCCTTTTGAAGCTCAACATTTTTCTTGAAAATCTTAAATGCTTCCAAAGATTTAGATTTTTCACGAATGAGTTCCACATGACCGTACCTGAAAAAATCATCAATAAAAGTGATGAAGTGTTTATAACCACCTACAACAGGTGGAATAAATGGTCCACAGATATCGGTATGAATCAACTCCAACAATTC
Source organism: Erythroxylum squamatum (assembly GCA_025629845.1). Classification (NCBI taxonomy): domain Eukaryota; kingdom Viridiplantae; phylum Streptophyta; class Magnoliopsida; order Malpighiales; family Erythroxylaceae; genus Erythroxylum; species Erythroxylum squamatum. The sequence continues at coordinate 6,279,547 of JAOTBA010000004.1, read as the reverse complement.
TGAGCACCTGTTTGTTTTGCTTTTCTAACCTTAACGATCAACTTTCCTTTAATACAATCAACACAGGTAGTGAAATATGAAAAGTCAAGATCTTGAAGTGCACCATCTTCTACTGACCTCTCCATTCTGTCTCTAGAAATTCATCATGAGAGATTCAATCCATTGCTTGTGGTTCGTTCCATTCAGCATCAAGATAGCAGAGACTCTTGGATTGCTTAAAGCTGAATGAGAACTAAGAGCAATAACCATGATATGCATGTTAAAATAGCATCATGTAATTTGTGCTCTTTTCTCAAAATTAATTATATCATTCATGCTAGAGTTCCTTAAACAAATATATAACTCATTCACAGGTAAGAACAATTTATTAAATATTACAACCAAATCATCAATATATTATCGAAAAGATAGAAAAATTGTGCGGTTCATAATATTTCAATAAAATTTCTTTACCATATTAAGCATCCTACTAAGTAGTAATTATTGACAGGATAATTAATTACTCGTATGAATCTTAACATTATTTTAGAGGAAAAACACAAAATTTTAAACATACGTTAATATTTAAAAATTTCTCATCGTAAATAGTTTCACATGCTCAATTCTATGACAGGTAAAAATAAGCATTCACTATTGTCAACAAATAATCATATTTATACCATAATAAGATTAAAACAATTAGAATTATCAAATAAAAAATACTAATTAATCTTATGCATAAACTTATGGAAAATAGAATAAAAAATGGAGCATAAAGATGAAAAAATGGTCCAGAAAGGACCTTGCAAGCGCCCCCCACGCGTTTTGAATTTTTTATTTAAAAAAATAAAAGAGTTAGTAGGGTTGGGATGACCTCGTCTGGCTCGTCCCTGACCCTGAGATGGGTCGACTGCGTGGGTCCGACTCTCATGCAACTTCCTCTCCTGACTTCAATTTTCAACGATTTTTTAGGCATTTTTTTTCCATTTTTCATGCTTTATGAATTTCCCATATCCATTTTAGCCAAAAGTGCTCCAAAATATGAAATATGAAACCCATTTCGGCCATTAACGAAAACACAAAACTTTTCAAATTCTCACCCAAAAAATTGTTATTCTTTTGTCCAAAACAAAGGTAAAAGGCAACAACAGCAACCGACATCATTTTCTGAACCTCAACGCATCATTCTGAAGTCATTTATGCAAAAAAACGATTTGAAAAAAGACAGTTTTGTACAAAAAACGAGCCCTAAAATCAAATGACCATGGAGCTCTGATACCAATTGTTATACACAGAGGCATTCATCAACAATCACTAAACCAAGATCATCATTTTATTTAGAGCATTAACAACACAATGAGATTGACATAGATCCAATGCTTGGCATAGAGTCTTGGTGCATTCTCTTCATTTTTTACCACATCCTGTCAAAAACAACAACACCTTGTGCAAGAGAGGAAGCTAATGGTAGAAGATCCAACGTTATGTTTGTCACACCCACACACCATATGCACACAATCTCACCATATGCTATATCTTATAGCATGTTCTACGGTAGGGAGTAGAAAAGGATAATTGTGTCATTTCAAGGATGTCATAAACTATAGTTTAATGGGTCAATATATAATTATTAGGGTACTAACATGTGCCTCAAATGCAATTAGTAAATTATTAACCATCTCATTATGGTTATTAAACATACATTATTAACCATCTCATTATTAAACTGTTGATAATTATGTTTAGTAACCAATTTATTGTGTTGGCGGATTGAATCATAATTTTGAAAACGCCCCTCCTCCAACGATTGAAAAATTAAGGGACTAAAAAACTATTATGTTTAATAGTTATTACAAATTACTCAAAGAGTTAGTGATAAAGATAGAGATAGATAGTTGATAGAGATATAAATAAAAATAGAGATAGAGATAGAGATAGTAAGTTTATTATTTAAATTTAATATTTTTAATTTTAGTTTTTAAATTTGAATTAATATCATATTTGAATTAGAATATACAACTATTTATGATAATAATACTTTTAGTTTAACGGCAATTAGATGTCGTTCTTAAATTATCGTAAACTTTTACTTTAAATGATGGGTGACTTTTTTGCTCTATCTAAATTATCATGAGAATATACAAAGAAATACTAAGATATAATACTTACATCTTTATAATTTTTTAAAGTTATGTCCTTATAAGTCATTTTACACATAAACAACTAATATTAAACAGTTAATTTTACCAAATATCTTTAAATAAACAGTCAATATTATCCGTTGGTCAAATCAGCTATATTAATTCGCTGTCAGCTACTTGCTGATAGAATCAGCTAATAGCTAATGTAATCCGCTGATTGTCAAACAAGACTATGATATTAAAATTCTTAATTTTTAATATAATGTAAATTTAGAATTATATATAAATAAAATATGAAAAATAATTTGTGGGATAACTAAATAATATCATGATAATTTTTAAAATGTAAATATTGAAATCGAAAGAAATATATAAAATTTTAATATAATTAACTCAAATCTAAATTTGTCCAACTTTAAAATATTTTGATACGGAACTCTTTTTTTTTTATATATATAATAGCTAATAATGTAGAATTGATGCTTAAATATAAAGAGTAACCATTCGATTCTCATTTTTCTACATTATGTTTATTCTATCACCTGAAAACGATATTGAATTTATTTTTCGAAAGTTATATATTTTTAATTTATTAATAATGTCTAAGTTAAATTGCATATATTTAATTAATTCAGTCTGAATTTTATTTGAATTTAAAATTAACGATAATGTGTTTTCCTCTTTTAATAAAATTTAGTTTATTTAAATAATTATCTAACAAACCACTCACTCAACACAATTTTGTTAGCTTAGCCCTTATATCACATGAAGTGTGTATAATTGTTTGTCATGTACTCTAATTTGGTCTACATTCTTTAGACAATTTATAAAGGTTGGAGTGAGTTCTAGCCTCTCATTTTTTTCAATTCTCAACGTTAATAATTTTTTTAGAACTAATCGTGATGTAAGTTTAATTTGTTTTATTTTGCAAATTTGAATTATATTGCAAATTAAAATAATGTTGCTTTATTTAATTAATTCTCAAGTTTTTAAAAATATTATTATTATTCCCAAACTATATTAACTCTAGAGCGGATCAAAATTGTTATCTCTGCTAATAAATCACTCGAACCACCCTAGGAACAACATTATCTTGAAGTATTTCCAACAGCTAATCGGTTCGAAATTTGAGTACAGGATTTGGATTCAGGATTTGTCCTACAAAACCAAAAGCATAAGCGGATGTGGCTTCCTTAGCCCAATTGACACAATGTATCCCTCCTCAGAAGAAGCCCATTTCAAGCTATTTAACACTACCTTCCCACTCCCATGGAACTTCCACTAGTCCATGAAATCTCTAAACCCAGTTTTAACACACCCAGCTCTTCACCTCCTGGGAAAATGCAAAACCTTGTACACTCTCAAGCAAATCCATGCCAATATAATAACAACCGGTCTCGCACTTCACACATACCCACTTAGCAGACTCCTACAATCTTCCGCTGTCTTGGACATCACCTACACTCTCGAGATTTTCACCCACATACCAAACCCAACAATTTTCCTCTTCAACGTTGTCATTTCATCACTTATAAATCACGGAGACTTAACTCACATCGCATTCTCCTTATACAACCGCGTTCTTGTGTCTCGTGCCTCCATTAAACCCAATTCCGTCACCTACCCATCCCTCTTCAAGGCCTGTGCTTCCGAACCGTGGGTGCGGTACGGTTTGGCCCTTCATACCCACGTCTTGAAATTTCTTGAACCCGAATACGATGGCTATGTTCAGGCTTCGTTGATCAATTACTATGCCAATTGCGGCAGGTTGGGTGTGGCTCGATACTTGTTCGATCAAATCACCGATCCTGATTTGCCCACTTGGAACTCTATCTTATCTGCTTATTCGCGAATTGATAGTGATAATGGAATGGTTGTTGACACCTTCGGGACCTTGCTTTTATTCAAAGAGATGCAGGATTCTCTCGTTAGGCCCAATGAGATTACCCTTGTTGCTCTGATTAGTGCTTGTGCCAATTTGGGTGCGCTTAGTCAAGGCGTGTGGGCACACGCATATGTGGTAAAGAACAGTCTTAGGCTAAACCATTACATTGGGACAGCTTTAATTAGGATGTACTCGAATTGTGGTTGTTTGGAGTTGGCACGCCAACTGTTCGATCAATTGCCTCAAAGAGATAGGCTTTGTTACAATGCAATGATTGGGGCTTTTGCAATTCATGGTTATGGGCACAGGGCACTTGATCTTTACGAGAAAATGAAGTTGGAGGGTCTAGCTCCTGATAATGTGACATTTGTTGTCACCATGTCTGGTTGCTCTCATGTGGGATTGGTGGAGAAGGGTTGTAAGATTTTTGAGTCTATCAAAGAGGTATATGGTATTGAGCCAACGGTTGAGCATTACGGATGCATAGTTGATCTTCTAAGTCGAGCTGGCCGACTCAGAGAAGCAGAGGAGAAGTTGAAGGAAATGCCAATGAAGCCAAACGCAATAATATGGAGATCTTTACTAGGAGGAGCAAGACTTCATGGGAATTTAGACATTGGCGAGGTTGCACTTAAGCACCTGTTAGAACTAGATTCAAAAACTGGTGGCAACTATGTTCTTTTGTCAAATATGTACGCAGGCATTGACAAATGGGAAGATGTGAAGAGTACGAGGAAATTGATGAAACATCAGGGGATTACCAAAATGCCTGGAACTAGTTTGGTAGAGGCTGGTGGTGCAGTTCATGAATTTATCGTGGGAGACAGGACACACCCATTTTTGGATGAAATTCATTTGAAGCTTGAAGAGATTAGTTTCAGCCTACAGGAATATGGGCACAAGCCAAGCACAAAAGAAGTCTTATTTGACATAGAGGAGGAAGAGAAGGAAGAAGCTTTGTTGTACCATAGTGAAAGGCTTGCAATAGCTTTTGCTCTCCTGATGGTTGATTCCAATTGTCCTATTAGGATCATAAAGAACCTTCGTGTTTGTGGGGATTGCCATGCAAGTACTAAGCTTATATCCAAGATATATAAGCGAGAAATTATAGTGAGAGATCGGACTAGATTCCATCATTTCGCCGATGGAGCTTGTTCTTGTAAAGATTATTGGTGATGCTTGCATTACTTTACAAACCGCCACAACAATTGTTTGTGTAATACAAGGGACTAAACTTTTAATGGCAAGTGACACAACTAAGGTGCAAATCAGGGTTGAATTACTTTGTTGTTCTAGCAAGCATTGTAGAGGGGGAAAAAGAGAGGATCTGCGTTTTAAGTTGCAACTATCGAACACCCAATGCCAAATATTTTATATTTTCCCACTCTAACCGAGTAAGATTTGGGAACAATTTTGCCCAAAAAAAATCCCAGATGAATCACATTTTGATATAAAATCCAATTTTTGCGTATGATGGATGGAAGAAAACTCCAAATCCTAATTCGCACCAGCCGATCAATGCACGTTTAACCTGTTAAGAGCTTAAAATTGCCTTCCTAAGTTCAAGAAACGAAATATGGAAACGGGCTGGGCTAATTTTGACCCTACGCGGCTTTAACTTAATTCAAAGTTTGATCAAATTTGATTCATGTTTTAAAATGATGTTGAATTTTTTGGTGGCGCTGAAGTTGAATCTTAGATTGGTCTCCCAAGTTTTGAGTCTTCCCCAAATTTTGATCAATTTAGATTTGATTCGTTGATTTCAAATTAAATTAAACGGGAGTAAAAATGTGAATCCTATTTATAACATATATTTACAAAATCTTTACACTCACACGTTTTTTTTTTGGAAAACGGAGGAACCCGTAACTGCTATTCTTTGGATGCGTACTGGGTAAATCTCTAGATTGACGCAATAGCCTGTAAATTATACCAACCGAATACTTCGCACTAGACAAGCCCTGTACGACAGGCTTGATCGAAAGAGCGTAAGTAGGAAAATTTGAACACAGTATCTTTTGGTCACATGTCCCCCACTCCACGAACTCAACACTCAAACTGTTAACCCTATTCATAACATATAAATTACAAAGTCTTTACACACACAATGTTAAAGATTTAAAATTGTAGGTAAATGGGTGAGCCAAACGATTAATTAAAAGTTTATCTTGATTGGAGTTTTTTTCTTTTTAATAATTGGGAGATAGATAAATAAATTGATCGTAACAGTAATTTAAATTATTAATTCATTACATAATTTATTTAAAAATTGTGATTTATAAATTAATTTTCCATATATTTAATGGTTCATTCAATATAACTAATTATACTCTTACAAAGAAAAAACATGACATAGCATGACAATAAGTTGACATCATTTGTACGGAAATTAATATGAAGGAAAGCACAACAAAAGCATGTCAGTATCTTTACGTGGGTTGAGCTTCAATCACACGAGCTTAAAGTTGTTAGATTGGTTTGGGTAAATAGGGCAGGCACAGAGGTAGGAATGAATAAGATGAAGAAGGAATGCCATCCGAGTTAGGAGATGATAAGAATGTACCGCTGGAGATGAAAGCAGAATTATTGGAAAGGACGTCTTGTTGATTACATTTAGAATATGTTATTATTATTATGAATAATATATCCAATTGCGTTTATTTTAAAGCATCACGTGATACAACTCACGAGCACCAAAAAAAGTGTTATTCTCTATAGGAAAAATCAAATCGCATAAAAAGCAAACATTTTGAAATTTGTCTACCATAGAAATGGTGAAAAAAGTTACGTATTCAATTAAAATTAAATACCCTTGAAGTTAACTTCTATAGCCTAAACCTTCTTCTTGTTCGTTTCTCACAAAAATAAAATTACGGAGGAATATTGTTTGTATACTAACCATAATCTTTCCAACAATTACACCATAAAATAGTGAATGTTGGACCATCTTATGGGTTGTTAAAACTACCCAGAAAAAAGAAAGTATCTTACACTCTCCCGGTTGGTATATATGTTCAATTTGGTATCAAATCCTAATTCGATCCAAAATATAGTATATGAATAATGGTGATAAGTCCTCTAGTAGTCAAGTATTATTTTCCATGTATTGCATTTTAAATCAACATGAATGTGGTAATATAACTTAATAAAATAATCTGATGTTCAATTCAGGTCCAAAACAATTTTTTTTTCAAAATTCAATAATGTGGACCATAATATGATAAAATATCAAAAATAATAGTTTCATGAAAAGAACATTTTTCATGTGATGAAAATAATATAATGGAACTTAGTCTAACAACATAATCATTGAATTTTATTGGTGGCATGCCTTTTGTCAAAGAATCAAGTATCATCAATTCAGTGCTAATGTATTTAATGACCGCTTTCTTTTCATTAATTTGTTCTCTTATGGATAAAAATTAATGTCGATGTGTTTGCTCTAACTATCGCTCTTGTTGTTTTTAGCCAAAACAATAGCAACTAAATTGTCAGAATACATTCTCGATGGCCTTAAAATAGAATCAACGAGTCTAAGCCCAAATATGAAACTCTTTAGTTGTATATTATATGATGTAGCCTCACAATAATAAACAAATTTAGTCTCTATGGTGGAAGCAGCACTCAATGACTGCTTGTCACTCTTCAAGATATGGTATATTTGGTGAACAATCTTTCATTCAAAATCTTTCTAAAGCTTTATTAATATAGGTTTTTTTAGACAAACCCAAAATACCAAGGAATTTATCTCAATGGATCTTAATGTCAATAACATAAGACCCATCACCTGTATCTTTCATTTAAATTTTTTTATAGAGAAATTGTTTTACTTCATGTAACAAATTACTAACATTGGTTGCAAGTAATATGTCATCCACATATAACACAATAAATCAAAAAGTTGCTCTAACTAACCTTCTGGTCCATGATATTTTCTTCAAAACTAAATGATGAGATAACATCATGGAATTTTAAATACCCCTGACGGAATGCTTGTTTCAGTCTATATATGGATCTCTTAAGCTTACAAACCAAATGCTTACATTACTACAGGAGAATCCTTCTTGTTGTTTCATGTGAACCTCTCCCTATAGTAACCATTTAAGAAGGTCATTTTTACATCCATTTGATATAATTCTATGTCAAAATGAGCTACCAATGTCAAAATTATGTAGAGAGAATCTTTTTAGACACGGGAAAAAATGTATCTGTGTAATCAATTCATTCCTTTTGATTGAATCCTTTGGCAACAAATCTTGCCTTATATCGTCAATGTTGCCTAATGAGTCTTTCTTTGTTTTAAATACCCATTTGGGCCTTATGGGTTTTACCTCTTTAAGTAACTCAACAAGATTCCAGACATCATTATTCTTCATGGAATTCATTTATTCCGTAATAAAATTGTACCATAAATCTTATTCTTTGCTACTCATAGCTTGTAAAAAGGTTTTAGGATCATTCTCGGCTCCAATATCGTAGTTAGATTCTTATAGATATACAACATAATTATTACTAATGGATGATTTCCTTGTTCTAGTAGATGTCTTTAATGTTGCACTAATATCCTCATATAGAGCTTGTTGTTTAACTGGTTGCTAAATGCTTTCATGTAATTCCAAAATAATAGGATCTACTGAATTATCATTAATAGTGGAATTTCTTGATTGTCATTTGTGTTAACCATAGATTGTTGAATTCCAACAATTGATTGTCCAATGTCCATTTGAAATTGAGGAGCACTGTGAATGACAATCACCTAATTTCTTGAGGTGAAGGTTGAGTATCCAAATGATCATTATCAAAAACTTGCATTTCTTTATTTCATAATTTTAGTGTGATTTGGTGGATAAGACAACCTATATCCTTTAGACCTTTCGACATAACCAGTAAAATACCTGTTTATGGTCCTTGGATCCAATTTTTTCTCCTGTGAATTACAAATTCTTATTTCAAGCAAACATTCCCAAATGCATATATGTCGCAAACTCGATTTCTAACCTTTAAATAACTTAAATGGCATTTTTCAAATAACCTTAATTGGTATCTGATTTAATATATAGATTGTCGTCTTAAGAGGTTCAGTCTACAACGCCTTAGGAAGTTTAAAGTTACTCGACGTGCTCTACACCATGTCCAATAATGTTCGGTTTCTTCTATTTGTCGCACCATTCTAGTTCGAAGATCCAGGCATAGAGTGTTGAGCAATTATCTCATTTTCTTAAAGATACCTCGCAAACGGACCAAGTGCTTGTCCACCTTCAGTATATCTACAACAATATTCTCTACCTATCAGACCAAGATCTTAATTTTCTTATCACATTGTTTCTCTACTTTAGCTTTGAATATTTTAAAAGCATCTAGTGCTTTGATTTTTGTTATAAAGCATGTAAAGATACATATATTACAAGTAATCATCTATAAATGAGATGAAGTATTTCTAACCAAACGAGTTCATATTTGGACTACAAATATCCATATATATGATCTCTAATACATCTGAACTTCTTTTGGCACCTTTCTTTGATTTGTTGGTCTGCTTTCCCTTCATGCAGTTCACGTATAAGTTTCAAAATCAGTAAAATTTAAAGTACTCAGTACTTCGTCATTCACCAATCTTTTAATCATTTATATGGAGATGCTATAGCATAGAGGATTTCTCATTCATAACACATCATTTTGTTCTTGCATGCAGGGACGGATCCAGAATTTTTTTTTTGTGGGGGCAAAATTTCACTGGAGGCAAAAAAAAAGAAAATTTAGTGGGGGCAAAATTTTAATGAAAGCAAAATTTTAATTTTTTATGAGTTAAAAATTTAAAATAATTTTTTTTTAGGTAAAATTTTTTGGAGCCAGTGGGGGCAAGTGGGTGGCTCCGTCCCTGCTTGCATGAACATATGTTGCATTGTAATATTTATTGTCTTAAAAATTAAAATGGAAAAGACCATTAGACTATACACCATGCTCATCAAATTCAAATTTATAATTTAAATTTAAAGATTTGTATGCAAAATGAAAGAAATATCCACAAGATATGAGTCTCAAAATTGAAATCAATTTTATAGAAAAATTGGGAATATAAGATGTCTTTTCTAATTTTAAAATAAAATCTACTTACTTACTTAAACCTCAATCCTTACCCCTCTATTTCCCTCCAAAAAATTTCAGTACTTTCTAAAACATTTAATGCTACTTTCAGAATGTCAGCTTCTCACAACAGCATTTAATGCTTTTAGAACTTCTGTTTACGCAAAGCATTTAATGCTTGTGAGAATAATGGTTTACGCAGAGCATTCATTTTCTACTAAAATATTCTTAATGCTTCTGAAATGTAAATGGCTCATTCTTCTTGGAAATCAAACACCTTCTTACGTTGTACTTTGCATCGCCTTCTCGCTTTTCCCCTTCTCAGGAGCAGTTGAATCCACGACCGTCCAGCATTTCCTTCGCCTTTTCGCTTTTCCCCTTCTCGGGAGCAGCTGAATCCACGACCGTCCAGCCTTAAGCTCACGACTCCTTCAATCTCAGTTTAATCGAGGTACGTACCTTTCAATTTCGTTTGTTTCGGATCTGTCTGAATCTATATGATTTTTTTTGTATTGTTTGTCTGAATAGAAAGTCGGGAGCTGTTCGTATACAGTGCTTATAACGACGAGCTGTTCCTCCACCAAATACACTCGCGATCAGATCAGCCTTTCTTTCGGCGATGCTTATGGCAATCAGGTATTTTCCTTCTCTTCTTCACTGATTTCGTTACTGATTTTTGATTTCGAGTAACTGAGTTCGTATCTTCTGGTTGGAATAATTAGAAGCTAAAAGTCTAAAACGATGATCGTAACTTGTTCCTGACGAGTTCCACATATAATATCTGATGCGCTCTGTACTATTTTAAACTGCTACTTCGATTGAATCTTTGAACTGTTTGTTTAGAGGTCACAATGGGTTGGGCTCAGTTCAGGCCCGCTCAAGTTTAAGTTTAGCTTGATAGTTGTTATCTCGGATTTGGATCTGACCTTATGTAGCTGAGCTTGAGCCTGAACCCAACTAGGCTCGGGCAATTTGAACGCTAACTCAACTTAGCTCAGCTTATCTCAATTTTATTTTTATTTTAAAAATAAAATAAAAACAAATGTAATTTTGTAATGTTGACCTCGAGGCGATCCGAAGCTGGGCAGAGCGAGCTTAGATATTGATCCCTACTTTTGTCGATACATTAACCAAAGGATTTAATGAAGTTTGGTGACAATAAACAGAGCTTGTCTGGCTGCGTTCTTCTTTTGATGTGGTAACTAATGTTTCAGATATATGCGCCGAGGATTGACGATCCATCCACAGGAGCATTCGAACGGTGTTCTTCTGATACATTTGAGATAAATGGACCTTGTGCATATCAGATCTGTTATGTCTATTTCTACAGAACAGGAACGGATGGATGGAAGCCGGAGAGCATTAAGATCAAAGGCTATTACTCAGGGACTGTCAAGTTCAATTTCAATACTTACATTCCTGGAAATATTTGGTATGGCTTCAACCTCTGTGACAGGGCCTCTTCTGCTCATCTCCGACGAGTCCCGGAGTGGTTTGGGTATGTCATTCTGAGTGTTCTTACCAGTCTCTTCTTACTGTAATCCAGTTAAAAAAGTGTCAAAACTCTTTTTGGTTTTTTTATTTTGATATTTAACAAAAACCAAATAATTTAACTCAAATTATTATGTTTATTAATATTTTCTGATGTAATATCTTTTTTTTTTTAAAAAAAAAAGAGTAGATGCCTAAGATCTTATTTGGAAGAAATAAAAAATATTGTCTAGAGATCTTTATCGTTTAACATATAAGAGAATTATGGTCGAAGATGAATATTTAAGAGTTGTATGCAATATTATGAATACCGTACCGGACTAAGTATCGGATTGGATTTTAATATGGTATTGTACCAGTACTGATACCGGTTAATATCGGGTATCGTTTTAGGTAATTTTTTAAATGTGTGAAATAGTTCTTAAAATATTTTATAACAAATATAATAGTCATTTTATATTAAAACAATTTTTATTTGAAATTAAAAAAATATACTAAAAAGAATTTATTTAAGTCTTTAACATACTTTGAATCTGAATATTTTTAACATATTTTGAAATTTTAAGCATATTTATTAAATTTAATTAAATTTTGTTTAAAATCAAATTCCACGGGAGTACGGAACTATAGTACGGAAACGTCGGCGCATTCATTTGAACACAACACTAAGTGTCTAATCCAACGGGGAAAACAGAAATTACGAAGGGTTTAAGTAATCCAACGGCTAAAGATGCGTCAACCGCTAAACCCCGAAATCACAAACCCTAATTCGATTTCTTCCTCTTTTCTCTCCTGCTTCAGCAACCAACAGGAGAGAACCCGCCAGGCCTATCCATTCGTTAGTTTTCGCCAACAATTCAGAACTTGAGGAGAAGAAGATGAAGAAAAGGGTCGATCTTGAAACCACAGAAACTGATTCGTCGATCAAGACCACGACGACTACTAAGAAGAAGAAGAAACTAATGGAAGAAGATGAATTCTCGGAGGAGAAGAAGAGAGACAAGAAGAATAAGCGCAAAGTTGTGGAAATCGAGCCCCGAGGTGGAGAAGAAGAGGGGGGGAGCGAGAGCAGCTCGGAGCTGGTTGAGCCTCAGGTCAGTGTTGAGAGATCAAAGAAGAGTAAGAAATCGAAGAAGGAAAACGACGGCGTACAGGAGGAGGCCAAGGGCGAGGATCCAAATGCTGTAACTACGTTTCGGATATCGGAACCGTTGAGAGAGAAGCTAAAATCCAAGGGGATCGAGAACCTGTTCCCTATTCAAGCCGGGACTTTTGATGACATTCTCGACGGTTCAGATTTGGTTGGACGGGCACGGACTGGTCAGGTAAATTTTGTTTTTATTAGCTATTATTTGTGGGTTAAAGATGTGATTTGTGAGGATCTTGGTTGGGTTAATTTTGCAGGGTAAAACACTTGCTTTTGTGTTGCCTATTTTGGAGTCTTTAACAAATGGTCCTGCAAAAGCATCGAGAAAGACGGGCCATGGCAGGCCTCCGAGTGTTTTGGTGCTTTTGCCCACAAGAGAATTGGCTATTCAGGTATGTTATGAGCGAGTTTAATGTTCTTAGCTATTATATGGAGTTTGCATAACTTTTGATGTTGTTATTTGTCGTGTTTGTAGGTTTTTGATGATTTCAAACTTTATGGTGGAGTGATGGGCATGACATCTCTCTGTTTATATGGAGGAGCCCCCTATAATACACAGGAGTATAATTTGAGGAGAGGTGTGGATATAGTTGTTGGAACCCCTGGTCGCATTAAGGTGCCCATTTGTTGTGATTGTCTTCAAGATTTTGTTCTAGAATTTGATAACAGTGTGGAAGTTCTCCGATACATGTCTTAGTTATCATATATTGACTTAGATGAGTCCTTTGTTTAGGATCATATTGAAAGAGGCAACATTGACTTCAGTGTGCTGAAGTTTCGTGTCCTTGATGAAGCTGATGAAATGCTGAGGATGGGTTTTGTCGAAGATGTTGAATTCATTCTAGGTATGTAGCTGTAAGAGTGATTTGGTGATCCACTATGTAAGACTTACTATTGGTGATCCACTATGTAAGACTTACTATTATGCATTTGAGGCCTGATTCTGTTTCTTTGAAATTCTTTGTTCTGAAGTTGCAATCATCTTTCCCTGGATTAGTCTGTATAGTGTGAAGTAGTAATTTGTTTTGTAAACTGGTTATGAAGTACAAAGTAAAATGTTGAAGGTACTAAGCTTATGTTTGAGAATGACTAAAGTATTTGTCAGAAAGTTAGATATATGAAGTTCTTAAATTTGGAGTGAAGGGAAGGGTGTTATCCTTGTGTTTGTAAATGGTGCGCCTGGATTAATTATTGTTTGTCATTTTTGTACGTGGTTCTTACTAAAATTTAGGTGTTTCACTGAACATATTACTGTTTCAGTACATGACATGCACTACATAAGTTCTATTTTTGCTTTGTTGGATTGTGTGGTCTGTTTAGCGGGTTGGTCTATGTTTTTGTGTTTTGAAGGAAAAGTAGAAGATGTAAGCAAAGTTCAGACACTTCTCTTCAGTGCTACCTTGCCAGACTGGGTGAAACATGTTTGTCTCTTAACCATGATGCTGTTTTTTTCTGAATCAAGTTTCGCTTGATGTCTCTTTTGCATTTTACTGATTATTCCTCTTTACTATATCTTTCTTTGAATTACCAGATTGCTTCTAGGTTTCTAAAGCCATCCAAGAAAACCATAGATCTTGTTGGTAATGAGAAAATGAAGGCTAGTACGAATGTCAGGCATATTGTACTGCCTTGTCTGACTTCAGCAATACCTCAGGTTATTCCGGATATAATCCGTTGTTATAGCAGGTTGGTTTCTGTAACTCTTCCATTTGTAACATTTAAATCATTTTTTCTTGTAAAGCTTCTTTTCATCCTTTTCCTCATACAACTTGTTTTTTCCTTTTCAGTGGAGGCCGGACAATTGTTTTCACTGAGAAAAAGGAATCTGCAAATGAGCTTGCTGGGTTGCTGCCTGGAGCACGAGCCTTACACGGGGACATTCAACAGTCTCAACGTGAGGTAAATTGTTCTTGTAGTGATGCAATTGTATTGTTTGAATGTTCTTCTGCAAGTAAATGTAGCAACACAATTCTGGTGGAAGCTGAAATCTGTTACATTTGCTTTTTATCCATCATGTGGTAGCCCAGGAAGTGGATTCCCTGGCAATATCATTGATCCCTGTCTACGTTGACGATGACTATATAAGTTTGATGCCTGCTAGGACAAGCATGCCCTTATTGAAATGACATATCTAGCGAAAATTTTCATTTATTCTTTATTAAGTTGCTGATGGGACTTCATTTGAAATTTAAACTTATCAAATACATTTGTTTATTTCTTTTAATTTCCGTACTGATGACAGATGTGATTCCTGCAGGTTATTCTTTCTGGGTTCAGGTCAGGCAAGTTCATGACATTGGTGGCAACTAATGTAGCTGCACGTGGATTGGATATCAATGATGTTCAACTAATAATTCAGGTGAATGCCTGCACGCTGCGTTTAGTAACCTGCTCTGTTTTGTTCTCTTCCAACATACTGATATCATACCAATTTTTAGTGTGAACCTCCACGTGATGTAGAAGCTTATATACATCGATCTGGACGCACAGGAAGAGCAGGTAACCAAGAATTGCTGCATTATATTTCTGTTGAACGTATTTATTCGAGAACATACTAACATGCATTATTGTCCTCAGGCAATACTGGGGTTGCAGTTATGCTCTATGATCCCAGAAGGTCCAATGTATCTAAGATAGAGCGGGAATCTGGTGTGAAATTTGAGCATGTAAGTGCACCTCAGCCTGTTGACATAGCAAAAGCTGTTGGCACAGAAGCGGCTGAGTCAATAACTCAAGTGGCAGACAGGTATACTTGCTATTTTTTGTTCCACCATACAGCCCTTCATTTGTTTATAAAAGTAATCATATGGTACAAACATTGCAGTGTAATTCCAGCATTCAAATCTGCTGCAGAGGATCTGTTGAATACCTCTGGATTATCACCTGTCGATCTACTTGCAAAAGCACTCGCCAAGGCTTCTGTAAGTTCTTTATCTGTTTCTTCCATCCAGTTATTATGCTTTAGTATCTTACCTGGACTGGAGATATTTTTGGGTTGTCAATGCAGGGTTATACTGAGATAAAGAGCAGGTCCCTTCTTACATCCATGGAGAACCATGTTACATTGCTTTTTGAAGCTGGAAGATCCATCTTTGCACCTTCGTGAGTTTTTTTTTTTTTTTGTGGTTTCCAAACTTTCACATTTTACTCAATTATGATTCTAAATATGCAAACTGCTGAATATGGGAATAGAAAGTAGTCCCTTAAGTAAGGGACATAGAAAATAAGGTCCTTGAGCTTAGAACATAGAAACTATGGTCCTTGCTACAGGTGATTAGATTCATCTTTGAGATGATGGTACTAATATGATGTTCTTAGAGAGTGTTGCTGTTAAGCTTGGCCAATTTAAAAAAAGATCAGTTTGCAGATTTTGGTTCTGGATAAGTACTGGACTAAGATATAGGAGAACCTTATATTTGTTTTTCTGAGTTAACTGAATCTTTTGTCCAATACATTTTCTTTTCTGGGTTTCTTTCAGATTTGTTTTTAATGTTCTGAGGAGCTTCTTGCCTGAGAATAAGGTTGAGTCGATAAAGGGATTGACCATTACAGCTGATGGAAAGGGCGCAGTTTTCGATGTGGAGAGAGAAGATTTGGACGCCTTTGTAATTGGTAATGTTTTGCTTCCTGAGCTTTTCTCAACCCTAAGTTGGCTTCTATACACAGTACTTATTTAATTAAAGTTCCTTTATAGTTATTTCATTCTTCCAACCATTCAGTTCATTTATATGTTGCTCAGAGTCGTCTGATAGACTTCATGTTTATAATGAAGCTCTGTTTATATCTATTTTTCAGGTCAAGAAAATGCAGCTAACGTAAGGTTAGAGGTTTTAAAAACATTGCCTCCATTACAACAGAGAGACCAATCTAGGGGAAGGTTTGGTAATGGTGGTGGTGGTCAGGGTGGCTTTAATGATTGGAATGGCGGTAGTAGCAGGTTCAGGTTCTCTGGTGGAAGAGGTAGCCGCGGTGGTAGAGGTGGCGGATTTTCCGACCGAAGGAATGATAGGTTCGGTGGTAGTGGTGGTAGAGGTCGAGGTCGAAGCAATGGGAAGAAATGGTGAAAGATCTGTAAGATCACAACTTCGTTATCATAGTTGAAGGAAGAAAAATGCAAAACACTGCCTCGCCGGCCGGGCTCGAGAGAATTATAACACCATTGTATCGAGTGAATCTTGTTCCCAATTTTTAACTTATTTTCTATATAGGTTATGATTTTTTTGGGGAATTTTACAGGCACCCCCCCATTCTAGAGTTCATTTTTTGTAGGAAATGTAAGATTTTGATATATATAACTAGAGAGAGAATTTATGTATTCATTCTTTCCTTGATCAAAGGTATTCAAGCAAGTTTTATTGGTTACAGATTTTTTATTAGATAAATTATATATAATTAATCAATAACCAATCGTAGGTAAAGTGCCACGTGTCACATGCCCACTTAAAAATAATCAGCACAGCTCAGAAGTTGTAAGAACACCAGATACAGTTCCAGACACATCTGCGGTTTCGTATTCTCCAACCTCATTTGTTCAATTAAACACGTGTCTCTTCTTTTTCCGTTCTTATTGGAACATCAAACTCGTATGGAACTTCAATCTCTGTAATTTTACTGTGTAGTTCTCTACACTCTTTGACAAGATACAATTTTTGATCATGGGATGCTGCAGAAGAGCAAGACTCGCGCTTGATGCGTTTCGAAGCTATTCTTCCAAGATTATACCCAGAGCTAATGCAGTCAAAGAATCAACTTCTTCAAGAATCTACCAAAATGGCTCTTCTTTTTCTTCCTCCAATCCAGCTAAGTTGCCTTCAAACTCTTGTCTTTCTCAAAGATTCGGTTTAGGTTTTGGAATGGGAGCAAGCAAGGTTCATTACAATCCCTTTGTTGGTGTTGGTGCCAAGAGATTTTACTATGTTGATCGATACCAAGTTCATCACTTTAGGCCTAGAGGCCCTACACGGTGGTTTCAGAATCCACGCGTTGTTTTGATCGTCGTGTTAGTGGGTTCTGGCGCTTTTATTACTGTGTATTATGGGAACTTGGAGACTGTACCTTATACTAAGCGAACACATTTTGTTCTCTTGTCGAAATCCTTGGAAAGAAAGATTGGGGAGAATCAATTTCAGCAAATGAAGCAGGCGTTTAAGGGTAAAATATTGCCTGCAATACACCCAGAAAGTATTAGAGTTCGTCTGATTGCAAAAGATATCATAGAGGCTTTGCAGAGAGGTTTAAAGAACGAGCAAGTGTGGAGCGATATGCGGTACGCGTCTTCGGAGAGTGATAGGGCATATCATGATGCTACTCACCAAACTTTGAAGGCATTGAGTGAAGGTGAAGCGAAAGGTGAAACAAATTGGTACAAAGACGATGAAGTTCTTGATGATAAGTGGGTTCAACAGACTAGGAAGAAGGGACAAGAGAAAGGATCAAGGGCGGAGACCTCGCATTTAGATGGGTTAAAGTGGGAGGTTTTGGTTGTTGATGAGCCTGTTGTGAATGCTTTTTGTTTGCCTGGTGGGAAAATTGTTGTATTTACTGGGTTGTTGGAGCATTTTAGAAGTGATGCAGAGATAGCAACTATTATTGGTCATGAGGTATAGACATGTTTTGGCGCTTGAAGTATAGTTTGTGTTTCTGCTCCTGTTTGATAGTGTTGCTAATCCTTAAATTTTGTATTTGAGAAGTTATTCGTGCACTCTACGTTTACATTTAGGTTGGCCATGCAGTAGCTCGACATTCAGCGGAAGGGATAACAAAGAATCTATGGTTTGCTATTTTGCAACTTATCCTTTATCAGTTCATTATGCCTGATCTTGTCAATACGATGTCCGCGCTCCTGTTGAGGCTTCCTTTCTCCCGAAAGTAAGTTCTTTCAACAGTGATTATTTCATTGATATTAAGTTATTATGTAAATTTTACTATCATATATATGTTGGATTTTTAATATGAAGTAGATGCATAGTTCATGTAGAACTAAGCAAGCCCTAAAGTCTAAATTACTTTATGACACTTGACTTCTTACATTCATCAAATCATAATATGTTTAACAATTATTAGCTATGTTCTGCTTCAGATAGAATTGGAGTTTTTAGGTGCTTGTGAATAGAACATAGACTGATAAGGTGTTGAGTTGCAGTCTCCTGAAGTAGTTTATAAGTTTTAATGCTATGACATCAAATAAGTTTTGATTCGATAAAACCATTTTGGAGGGCTATTTACCATTGTTAACACATCGATTCTTCGGATTTATGTGTTTAGTTGATCATGTCAATACTGGTGGTTTAATCTTGCGAGCCTGCTAGCTCACGAATATGAGAATTATCTAAGCTTCTGTTTGTCTCGTCATCTTCTAAGATGTCACTATGGTAAAAAGGGGAGTGAACCCTTGCATTTTAGTCAGGGCTTATGAAAGGAAGAGAATAGAAAAAGGGTAAAGTCCAATATGTGATTTCCGGATTACGAAATGTAGTGTAGTGCTTGGTTGCTATCGAATTAGTAGTTCATGAGATCTCATAATAACAATGTCCTTGTAGATCCTTGAAAATGATTGTGTTAGTCTAGCTTATGAGGTAAATGTTGATTCATCTTGAAGTTCATCTTGTTGGGATGGTTGACTTTGCTTTCTGTAACTTTTGATAATTATTTCTTGCATATCTAACTCATCAAATCCCAGCAAAACATGCATCAAATCTTGCATCGACATTGCCATTCTGAACAAAAATCGGGATAAGTTTGTCGGGATAGTTCTGTTACAAACTTGTCCCAAAGCAGAAACATATACCACGGTTATCACAGTCCTGCTGGCAAGTTTCCTGAATGCGTACTGAATCCTTTTTTTCCACATTATTGTTATCGTGAGGAAGTTAATACATGCTTGCTTTATGTTATGTTCTAAACTAAATATGTATATGATGAGCCATTAAGCAGAATCATGGATGGTGAATGCTTTATGCAAGAGCTTTGCCTTATTCCTGCGATATTTGTATCAGGATGGAGATAGAAGCAGATTACATTGGACTGTTGTTGATAGCTTCAGCCGGATACGATCCTCGAATCGCGCCTAAAGTATATGAGAAACTGGGTAAGGTCACTGGTGATTCTACCCTGAGAGATTATCTTTCTACCCATCCATCTGGAAAGAAGAGAAGCCAATTGCTTGCTCAAGCTAAAGTCATGGAAGAAGCTCTTTCTATTTACAGGGAAACCATGTCAGGACGAGGACTTGAAGGCTTTTTCCTTTAGCAGCCAAAACAAAACTCAATCTTTGTACTTGAAACTGAGTCTGGCTCTGAAATTTTATCAAAGCTTCGTGCTTTTGAATTCTTTTCAACTGAAATTCTCAAATCTCAATACTTCTCTTTTGTTTTCTGTGTCAACTGTAATTTTCTTTTATGAAAGATCATCATATATGAATTTGAGTAACAAATTTAGTTGCATTTCCAATCTGTTCTTCACTCTCTTTTCCTAAGTTGAAGTCAGATCTATACCAACATTATGTTGGAAAGCGAAACCCAAAGGTTCGCTTTCAGGAACGCAATCGCTCGATTGATTGAGACATGTAAGAACACCACAGAGCTTAAACAAATCCATGCACAGATCATAGCATCACCTAAATTGGGCATAAGAGACCACGAATTCTTGATTTCTCGTCTTCTGTACTTTAGCGCCATTTCAATTCCACGCTTTCTCAGCTACGCCATTAGTGTGTTTCAGCGAATACAAAGCCCAGACCTTGGTATTCACAACATCATGATAAGAGCCTACGCCACCAAGCTCGAGAGAGATTGCGATACCATTTGTTGCCCTGCTTTGAAATTATTCAAGCAAATGCTTTCTAATGGCATCGCTCCTGATTGCCTGACGATTCCCTTTCTTGTAAAGGAATGCACTAGGCGGTTCGACGTAGGCTCGGGTCGGTGTTTTCATGGTCTAGGAATCAAATCAGGGCATGCTGGTGACATTTTCGTACAAAACTCGCTGACAAGTTTTTATTCGACGTGTGGATGCGTGAATAGTGCAAGGAACCTGTTTGATGAAATGTGTGCCAGAGATGTTGTTTCGTGGAACTCGATGATTGCTGGGTACTTGAAAGGGGGAAATCTTGATGAAGCACTGAGGTTGTTTCGATCGATGAAGAACAAGAATGTTATTTCGTGGAACTCAATCATAAAGGGATTCGTACATGGTTGCCGGACAAAAGACGCGTTTGATCTTTTCCGTGAAATGCTGTGTTTGAGTGAAGATGATAACAACATGGTGAAACCAGATAAGATCACAATTGCTACTGTACTTTCAGCGTGTGCTCATGTTGGTGCCTTTGATCAGGGGAAGTGGGTGCATAGTTTCTTGACTAGAACTGGCATTGAGTGTGATATGGTGATCGGGACAGCATTGGTGGACATGTATGGTAAATGTGGGTATCTACGAAAAGCTCTCGATGTGTTCGAGGAAATGCCTGAGAAGGACACTTTGGCATGGACCGCCATGATATCAGTTTTAGCCCTGCACGGGCATTGTAAAAAGGCATTTGAAGCTTTTGAGAAGATGGAAGCAGAAGGTGTGAAGCCTAATCACATCACATTTGTTGGGTTACTGTCAGCTTGTGCTCATTCAGGATCAGTAGAGAGAGGTCGTCAATGTTTTGAGCTGATGACCAAAGTTTACTTGATTGAACCACAGGTGCATCATTACGCTTGCATGGTAGATATACTTAGCAGAGCAGGGCTTTTACAGGAAGCTGAGAAGCTTGTTAGACGAATGCCATTGAAGCCTGATGTGTTTGTTTGGGGAGCATTGCTTGGAGGGTGTCAAATCCATGGTGACGTGAAGTTAGGGGAGAGAGCTGCAAAATGCTTGATCGATCTGGAGCCATTAAACCATGCTTTCTATGTGAACTTGTGTGATTTATATGCAAAAGCAGGTAGGTTTGAGGATGTCAAGAGAGTAAGAGCCCTTATGAAGGAGAAAGAGATAAGGAAGGAAGTTGCTGGGTGCAGCTTGATTGAAGTTGATGGGACTGTTCATGAATTCTCAGTAACAGGTTCAGCTGAGATTGTAACAAAGCAAATTGCTTGGATCTTAAATGCGTTAAATGGTGAGATTACGTTTAAAGATGATATGAATTGGGTACAATACTATGTATTGGAGATTCAATGATCCATTTTTCCTGCAATCAATTTGAAGGAAGAATATATGGTATAGTCTTAAGGCTTAGACCCTGCATAGAGGGCTTTCTCGGACCGTCGATTCTTTTTAAATAATTTTTAAAAAATTAAAAGTATAAAATAATGTCTTTTTTTTATTTGAGTTCAAGGCTTGGCTACTTAGGCTTAAGTTTGCTCAAGACCCAACTTTAAAAATTGAATCTTAGGTTGATTTGAGGCTGAGTTGAAAACACCTAAATTTAGGTTTTATAGATTGGCTATTGTCATCCATATTTCTATGATATCTATGCTTTCTTTGGAATTACAAAGAAATATTCTTCTTTTTTTTTAGCATTAACGTTATTTAAGGCCGGTCTTTAAGGAGTGGTCGAGTTGGTAGAGTTGAGGAGCATAACGCTAAAAGGTTCTAGTTCGATTCCCCTACTTATGCTTTCTTAATCAAGCCTATCGTACAAGACTTGCCTAATGTGGAGTATCCAATTGACGTAATTTGCAGACTATTATATCAATCCGAAAGTTTACTCAATGCATATCTAAAAAGTAACAATTACGGATACTTTCATTTCTAGAAAAAAAAAGTTACTTAAGGCTAACATCCATTTGGATGATGTTCATGATTAGGCCCTTTATACATTGATCCAGCTCATTTGATATGATGGGTTAAACTAAAAAATTAATGAGTTTTAATCATAAGAATTAGTATTGGGATTGAGTTTAAAGTTAAGACCAAAATATTTAAGGACCGAATTTAGATTATATTAAAATTTAAAAAAGTTGATCCTAATCCAATACTTATAAATAATTTATAAATACTTTAATTTACAATTTTATTTTAATATAATTATATTTTGTATAATATTTATTGTTTACAAATTACGATTATTATAATTATATTAAGTGATTATATTTTAATTTCAAAATACTTTATTTTAATAAATGACTCAATATATTATTTATATTCTATTTAATTACTATTTTGAATATTAAATTATGAATTGAACTAAGATTAAATTTAAAAGTTATTAAATTTTAAAAATAAATTTTATTTAGGACATGAATATGACCTTAAATTTTTTTAAAATATTTTCAACTTTAATTAAACTGGTAGTAGCTCATTCAATCTACAAGTTTACTTCACATCCAAATTGACCAAGTTCATGATACATTTCGTAATTTTTTTTTTGGGCAAAATACATTTCGTAATTAAGTGCCGTTCTTTTTAGTCTTGTTTAGGGTTTACTTTACACTAATATTTTAAAAATCAGATCAGAAGTTAAATTAGTAAAATAAAAGGTTTAATTGGTGTTAGATTGTTATATAATTAAATAATTTAAAATATGGTTAAAAAATTATCCTTACTTGTCGAAGAATTTAAAATTTAGTTGAAAAAAATTGTTAAATTAAAATTTATTTATTTATTTATTTTATAATAATTTATTAATTAATAAAAATAGACCGATTAATTAATAAATTAATCAATTTTTTGTAATAACAATTATTAAAATAGAACGAACTGAAAAATTAAAAAATTAAACGATTCAAAATTTTTATAATTGGAATGGTTAATCAGCTTATGTTTTTTATCACTTCTCTACACTTAATTTGCCACTTCTTCTTAATATAGGCCGTTATGCCTGAAACATGGGAATCAAGTTCTGTTTCCTACTTTCCTTGGTTGTGCCACAATCAAATATCCTACGAAGTCACCAAAGTGATTGCGAATAATATCTTTGATTTGGTAACATCCTCGAATTAAGGGATTCTGAAAAAGACATATAAATATAATATTAAATTAGAAAGATTATGCAAAATCATCACAAAATATCCAAACTTCTATACTAACCCTGCGTTTGGTTACCGTCTTCGGAGGTGAGGACGGACGACGAGGACATAAAAGTTCTATCCTCTGGCGTGTTTGCTTACTGTCCTCACTAATTTTTGTTCCGTTATCAGAGGACAAGGACATAAATTTTTGTTCCTCTCAAAACTGAGGTACAGAAATTTTTGTCCGAAGGACAAGAAATTGAAATGACAAAAATAACCGTCTCATTACAGACGATACCTTTGCAAACCTGTATCCTCGCCCTCCTTCGTCCCTCTCTACTTCGTCTCCCCAGTGAAACGTATGAAAAATATCCTCCTTGTTTTCTCTGCTTCGTCTCTGCATTGAAAGGTAAGGTATTTGTTTTTTCTGTTGAGGAGAGGAGATTGGGGAAACTTTGCTTATTTTTCACTTTGTCTACCTCCAGATTATCTTCTCCAGATTCGCACTCTCCCTTCAACCAACCCAGCGTCCGACTGTCTCTCCTCTCTTCTCGGTAAGACTCTTTCATCCCATCGATTTTGTTTTTCGAAGGTATGGGTAATGGGTTTCCAATGGCTTGGAGTTTTGGTTATGGAGTTAATCTTTGTGTGTTGTTGATGGGTGTCGATGAAGGGGTAAGCCAAAAATGGAAATTTGCTTACACCAGTACAGCTATAGGTTAACGCATTCTCCATCAAACGCTAGAATAGAAATATAGGTTAACGCATTCTCCACTCTACACATTGTTTTGGCCTTCCCTCATCTAGCTTCGTTGATCTGAAACCTAATGTTTAGCGTTTTTTTGACTTACGAAATCAGTCACATTTGATTAAGATGTAGAATTATGAAGGAAGGAAGAAGAATAAGACAATGAAATCCTCGCAACAAATCAGAGAGAACCGATGATAGGGATAGAGAATAACAACTTTCATTTATATTGTTCACTGCTTATGTTTCTGTTACACAACAATTTAAGGGAAGGGGAACCAATATAGAGTAGACACACATCCAATAGCTAATTTCGGAGAGGAAAAGTTTGCACAAACCTCTTGCAAAATGTAGGAAGCTCTCCAATTGCAGATGCTTTTTTTTGTTGTCCCTCCTTGTTGACTTCTATAATTTGCGATTTAACCCTCTGCATTAGTAATTGTTTTTGTGGTTACTGTTGGATCTGATTGTGTCGTCCATGTGTTTCTAATCTACATTGCTCAACTTTATCACCTATCATGCTCTCATTTGTATGTTTGTTACACCCATTCATCTGTATCTTGGTCTGTTGTCCCTCCATACTGACCTGAACTGCTTCATTACCATCACTGCTCTTCCTTTGCAGTTAATAATATTATCCTTCCATTATAAGGACTTGGTATTGAGATTGTCCTAGTTCAATTTAGATTTCAGGTCTTAAATTGAGCTACCATTACTTTAGCTTGATTGACCTTCCTCTAATAGCTAAGTTTGAAGTTTAGAGAACATCAGTGTATAAAGATCCATATTATAAAGTGTGTAAAGAACATCAGTTACAATGTTTTATTTCCCTTTCTTTATACTTAATCGCAAAGTCATACGATAAAAAAGTAGGAATCATGCTTGTTGGAAATGAATGTGCATGTTTTGTTCCTAAAACAATTGCATATTTTTTTGGTATGTGTTAATAAAAAAGAAGTCTCTCACTCAAATAAGTTTAGAAGATAATGTTGGATAGAATAAGTAAGTGCAGAAGATATTGGAAAGTGGTAGTTGCTAATTTATCGATTTGGTTTTCATCTTGAGGTAACTGAGAATATTAAAAAGGTAGGAAGGGTGAATGAAAAATTTTAAAATACTGTTCATCTCAACTGGGAAAGAGAATCTGTGCATCTACATTTCCTTTAAGTCACATATATGCATAGCTATGAAATCCAAAGAGGAACCTACAGTTGTTAATCAAAAGTTTAGGCCATATATCATTCAAGTGAAAGTAGGATCTGTCCTGAAAGAGTTTTTTGTACTTCCTTCTTAGAGATTGCGTACAATCTAATGTTGTTAAAGTAGCACCAAATCAATTCCTTCAACTGTATACTTTTCCTTTTGTAATTGAAATACATGTGAAAACCTTTAAATACTAGTTTATAATTTAAGGTTTACAGTTGTGCTTGGAGATTCTTCCTACTGTTTTCTTAAAAAATGTCTTGCTTTTACTAATTGCTGATATAACAATGTGAAGGCTTACATCTCAATGCAGCCTTGTAAAGGCTTACATCTCAATGAAATTAACCCTCTAGGAGAGTAGGGAACATAATGTAATCATCAAATTGTGAGCTTACTCTTTTACCGGTAGAAAACAATGTTTAAAGGTTCAGATTTTTAAATGAAGCATTCTATTTCCATGACATCAAATTCTTTTTGACAACTAAATGAGTTAATGCTTGGTTCTAATCACCATGCTCTATTTCTTGTTGACTACATGACACTGCTTATTTGATATGATGACTTCTGAGAAGTAACAACAGTGTTTGAATTTGTGGTTGATTAGGTGCGTTAGAGACCTTCTTCTCAATCCTCCTGCATATTGCCTCCACTATTCAAGGTAAACTGACATTCAAATCATATCATTGTGCAATTATTGTCAGATTAAGAACTAGTCAGTCATGTGTTGATGAAATGTCTCCAACCCAATTGCTTGCAAGCTGACTGTCGTGTTATTAAGTCTTACAAATTGTCATTCAATAGAGATAGTTAAGTTATCTGAAGTTGTAAGACGTTGTAAAGTGTTCAGATTTGTATTATTGCATTAGTTGGCGTTCTACATTGCTCTGTTGCTATGATGTTGTTCGAATTCAAAGTTAGACATTGTAGATTCATATTTATAAAATGAATGGTATTTGAATTCTTGGACTTCAAAGGGGTTAGAAAATGATTTCTTGTGATATAAACTGAATACTATTAAGTATTACGAGGAAGCATAGTTTCATTGAATTACCACATTAGGTTGTTAGGCCCAGTGTAGAATATGATGAGTTGAAATCAATGGCATTTGGAAAATGAGAGGAATTATTGTTAAAAATATTTCTTTAACCAAATTGGCTAATTGCGATAAGTTAAAAAATATACAATATGCCAATAAAGTCTCACCAAAGCTGTAGATGTTGTGTAGGTTGAACTTATTGTTCTGTTCTAATGGACCATTTTTGTTACCAACAGTGCAGAATGTGCATGCTCCAAAATTGACAAATCTGACCCAACTTCTGCTTAGTAGTTAACAATCTTCAAAGTTAAATTTCATATAGATACAAATACAGTCCATAACTCGATAACTAAGCTTTTTGTTTCAACAATATTTAGTTAATTTACTTCTCTTAACTTCATATAAATGTTATCTTATGTCTTTAGTAATTGACTTAGTAATTAGGCAAATGGCCACATATCATAAGGCTTCATGATGTATTTACTTGTCGCTTTATGTTTGGTAATATATTAGACACCAAACATACTTTGTTTATAAACTATGGAATTATGTTGTATGTCCTTTCATACATATTTCTTCAACTTTAATGAAAATGTGGTTGAATGTTGATGATATATTGATTGTACCCGTATGAAAGTTCAATGTGGTTCTTGGACCTATTGTGTTTGGATCGGATGTAAGGAAGAAACTTGAAATTAAGAATGTAGGAGAATAGGGAACATAATGTAATAATCATTTTGTGAGCTTATCTTATGTTCTAATGTACCCATTTTATTGGTAATGGGAGAATAAAGTTTATGAAATTCTAGCCAGCCATTTATTCTTTTTCTTTCACAAGTAATTGACAATGAGTATGTGTTCTTTTGATAGACAATCTTCTTGAAGAATACAAGATAATGAGAAAATATTGATTAGTGTCTCGTGTTATATTAGATTTTTTGAATTATGGGATTGACAGTTTATAGATTTACTAAACTTTGGTATGCAACAAGTTTATTGAAGCTCAGTTCAGTGTGTAAGGTATGGGATAATAGACGAATAATTTTTGCATCAATTACAGGTGAAGTGCAAATCTCTAATCTCACTCTAGTTCTAATCAACTTATTCATTTTACTTGTGGATGGGTTAGATTAGGGAACCACTTGATAACTTAATTATTTATGCCTTTAAGTTTGAGCTTCAGAGGTATATTATTGGAAGAAATAAAAACAT
>JAOTBA010000004.1:6236687-6249187 GCA_025629845.1 Erythroxylum squamatum | reverse complement strand
TAGTTATTCCCATTTCGGTTGTTGAGATGATTCTTGTGTGTTTGGAATTTTAGTAATTTGCACTTGGTGATGAGACCTGTTACTTTTGCATTCCGGGCTTGTTCATGGTTAAGAGGAGTCTAAATAAACAAATAGCTATCTGGGTTTCGATATGGTCATAGAAAGTTTGGTTATTGACTAGCACTTCTGAAGCGTATCTTTCTCCGAAGAAATATTCGGAAATTGCTGTTGACAATGTTTTCTTTGAGAGATGGTTTTATAAAGTTACTGGACAATCTTACATTGAACTGAAAGGGCCACATTTTTTAGATGATGAATGAAATTTCCTATAACAAGTAGTCTGCCTTGATTCTGATTTAAGAACAAGTGTGCTTGCAGATAAACTTACAGTCTTCAGTTCGGTTAGCTTTGGCATTTTAGTACGTTTTAGCTAATGTTTCCTTCAAACTAAATAACAGGTTCATTTAGATGAGTTCAGGGAAGAGGCTGGCCCAAAAATTGGTGAGTCTTCCCACCACCTCCTCGTCCTTCTCCTTTAAACTATTTTGAGATTCTTTAGAAAATCAATTTAGGAGACTGAAGGGATTTCATAAGTTCTAACTGATTAAACATGAACTGCATTTTCCTGGAAGCCAATCAAGTTAAAAGCATTCAGTTTTCACTTGTTTTCCTTTTCGAATTTAGAAGTGATATTGACAACCTATTATGATTTCAGCTCTTAATCCAAACAAATGGATTGATTTTAAATTGCAAGACACTGCAAGGGTTAGTCATAATACTCATTTATTCAGGTATTCATCTTGCTGTAATCGATTTATTGGTTTTTTTTAGTTAAATAAAATTTACGTATTCATTGTATGTGGAAGGAGGTGATACCAAAACACTAATATGAAAGAAATTAATCACCATTTATATCTCTGATGTTAGCTTGTTTGGCAGTGATTTCTTAACTATTAGTTAAAATGTCTATTGGGACGTAAATACATGAGTTGATACCATCTGGTTAGATTACACAAATGTTGCGCTAAAATTGATTTGTGGAACAAGTGGATTCTATTGTCTTTATATCCTTATGCAATATGCAGCTTTCTTACTTTAAATGGACTGCTTTGCTTCCTATCTCAGGTGCTAAGAATTCACAGAGGTGTAATATATATACATATATGTTTCCCGCTGAATGTTTTGTAAATGACGTATTTGCACACATGAAGGCGTATACCATGCACATCATCTTTTTTTTTTCTTCCTGGCATGATCAGCCATTGGTTATAAATGCACTGTTAGCTCATACTTATTTCCTTGTTTTAGATGTTTGGTGGTGCTTCGGAAATTGTGCTGCTGTACTACGTAATTTGAACTGCATTTACTTTGAGTGTACATTTTTGTGCATAATTCTTTTATTTTCCTAAATTTGTCTTGATGCTTGTGTTTAATAGTTTTATCTTTCAATAAGATCAATGTTCATAAATGTTTATAAAAATCATTTAACATATATTAATTTTTTTTTTGTAAAAGTGCTAGAAGTTCATAATTTATCTTGTTCTTTTAGATTGTGAGGTCGGTGCATTAAAAATTAAAGTTAATTGCTTAAAAAGTACATTTCAATAGTAGATGGATCAGAGTGACTGTTAATTTGAGTTTGATTTTGCGTTTAAATGGCAGGTTTTCATTTGATCCGAGTGCCAAGTTGGGTTTAGATGTTGCTTCCTGCATTATAACAAGGTATACTTGGTTTCTTTGTCACCAAATGAACTTCTCTATCCATGCAAAATCTTTAGTGAAAAGTAATTCTATCAAATTTGAATTGGATTGTAGTTTATTTGTAATTTGGTTGTTTTGCACATTGTGACTGCAGGGCTCCATTAGGGCAGGATGCTGAAGGAAAAACAAAATATGTTATACGCCCGTAAGCATTCTGTGATGATGTTTCTATTTTTGATCTGTTTGATCTTGTCTTTCTGATATATCATTCTTCTGAAGTTGACTATTGACAAGCATAGTAAGGATTAAAATCTGTAAAATTGTCATATAACATGTGTGAGATCATTGATAGCATGTTCTCAAGGTCTAAATTTCTTATTTATTTTTTCTATGCCTCCCTTTTGTTCTTTGTCGTTTAGGGCCCTTTTGTGAGAAATGTTACGAAAACGATGCAATGTTATTGTTATGTTCCTACTGCCGCAATTGGTTATAGATAAATGCTTGGAATTAATCTTGAACTGTATTCCCAGGTATACTCCAATATCAGACCCAGATGCTAAGGGATATTTTGATTTGTTAATTAAGGTATGCTCTTTTTGGGATCTGATGACATTTTCCATGTTTCATTTGTGGGTCAAAGATGTTGCAACACGAGCTGGAAGAACAGTTTCTGCTGCAAAAGAATAGATCAAAAAATTTGTCCATGTGTCTAATAAGAATAGGAAACTAAATTTTAGCTCCTTAACCAGAGGATTGGAAATAAAGAGACGATGAGATGCAACAGAGGAATAGGAGACTAATAAGTGATATTGGTCAATCATCTGAATTTTCTTTCTCCATTTCTCAAAAATTTTGCAGGTTTATCCTGATGGAAAAATGAGTCAGCATTTTGCCAGCTTAAAACCTGGTGACTCTGTTGAAGTGAAAGGGTAATTGTGCACAGCATGAGTTGGTGTAGGTTTTGCTGAGTTGATGTCCTTTTCACAGAATCATTTGTCTGTTGCAGGCCCATCGAGAAGCTCAAATACTCTCCCAATATGAAAAAGCATATTGGAATGGTAAGACTGGTTATTTAACAATATAATGGTTTTAATCACGCAAGGAGAATGGTCAGAAAAGATGCCCACCTTTTTTTTACTAGCATCTTTCTTCTTTCAAACAGCCTCTTATGACAATACAGCCCCCTGCTTAATTTCTGCACAGCATGTGTTCTGATATTTATCTGTTGTTTTTTGCATAGTTGCTTTTCTATTTTTATTGGAACTTCCAGTATATATTTGTCAATTAATCTGTTTGATGCAATGTTGATAGGAATCTCGATAGAAATTGTATAGCTGATAGTATATTGATAGAAAAAATAGGAAATAGCAACTGGAGCAAGCTCCCCCTCCTGGATTATCTAGGCCAAAACAATCTGTATTTTCTAGAATATGAATGATAGTCCCCCTTTCTATACGAATCCTATATATATATCCTCTGTACCTTCTCCTTCTCACTCTCTCTCCATAACAGATTTCTAACAACTTGCCTACATGGCAGTCACTCCCCTCCTTCCTAGTTTGTTTCTACGAGTATAAGTGTTGATGGGCCTAGCTAGTATGGGCTGGGGAGAGGGTGGATTGCTATCAAATGTTATCAGTGGTGTTGCTCTAGTTCATTAATATCTATCTACATCTTTATGTTGCTGAATTCTTTTTATTCAGATTGCCGGTGGTACAGGCATTACTCCAATGCTTCAAGTTATTGAAGCTATTCTTAAAAATCCCCATGACAATACTCAGGTAACTTTTATACTAATGATAATAGATGTTGGCACTGATCCCACTGTGGTAGGGGTTTTTCTTCAAATTGTAATATGTAATGAAAATTTCCAATTTCACATATTTATTTTGTATCATATGCCAAACTGTTATTAAATTTACTTGTTTAGGCCCTATAATATTTTTAACAAATTTACTGATGATGGCCTGTTGACTGAACAGGTATCGTTGATTTATGCAAATATCTCCCCTGATGATATACTTCTTAAACAAAAGCTTGACTTTCTTGCTGCTTGCCACCCAAATTTTAAGGTCTTAGTTCATTTATTCAAGAAAACTGTGTATACAAAAATTTGCAAATGGAAACTGATCAATTCTTTAACATGTAAAATATGCAGATATTCTACACTGTAGACAATCCATCAAAGAACTGGAAAGGAGGTATAGGTTATGTGTCCAAGGATATGGCCATGAAAGGCTTACCTGGTCCTAGTGACGATGCACTCATCCTTGTAAGTATCTTCTAGTAGCGCGTGCATACTTATCCTCCCTCCATTTTTGATAAATCAATATAGTCTACTAAATTTATTATTGCATTGGAGGACCATTACAACAGTTACATAATGCCAGAACTTTAGAATTGAACAATCTGTCATGTTTTCCCTTGGTTGTAAGATGAAAAATGTAGACCTTCCGTTTGTATAATTGCTTTTGCATATATGTATTTCTCTTGCTAATCTCTCTTTGATGAAGTGTTTCTACTAGTTTCAGTTTTGGTCAACATTCACCGGACTGTAATCTTCTAGATCATTTTACTACGAAGCACTAATAGATAAATCGATTTCTTCTTCTAAATCTGAGCATGCCAATTTAGATCAAGTGTATTGTTTTGTTTGAATGGTCTTCTGGGTCTTCATAATCTTTGTCAGATAGGACTTTCTGATGTCTGCACTCTATCACAGTTCACCTTTTTATCTGTATGCAATTTTACTAGCTAAATTATACACTTTTAAGCAGCTTATTCCAACCCATCATCAACCTAGAACTAGGATTAGTAAAACTAATAGATAATCGCTATTGTTACATGTGGTCAATTTTGTTCTTGCACTGTTGCAGAATGATTTAGATTATTGAAGTTGCTTATTCTAATGTGTATAGTTGGTGCTTGATTTTAAAATTAATAATCGGCAATGGCTCAAATGGCTGACATAAAATCTGATAATGAAGTAATGTAATGGCTCCAGATATCGGCATACTGGTGCGGTCACTTTCATTGTTATTTATTTTCTATTTCTTGTCATGTAGGTGTGTGGCCCTCCAGGGATGATGAAACACATTTCTGGTGAGAAGGCTAAGGATTACTCGCAGGGAGAGGTACTAGTATTACGGTGTCAATTTTGTTGTGGAAAGTCAAAACTTTCTGTTCTCGGATTTACTGGTTCTTCACTTCATTGCAGCTTACTGGCGTGCTCAAGGAACTTGGATATACCGAGCAAATGGTTTACAAGTTTTAAAGAGACACTGAAGCTTCTGAAAGCACTGGTTGTCAGTGTAATAAACGTTAGCTGTGAAAAGGGGACAGAAACGCACATTCCTTTAGTATCAAATAATTTGGAAACGAGCAGATTTTAAGGATTTCGTAACAGATTCCTTCAAGAATCATTGTAGTCGAGGAAAGGTTGTGATACGTGTGAGTTTGGTTCTGATGACTCAACGAGATTGTCTAAGAATTTATGGGATTTTTCACGAGGCCGCCTAATTCACATGTCAACACGTATAGCAGAATGGAGTTCTATCAGACAGCTGCTAAAACCCTTTTATTCGTTTCGATGCCTGCTTAATAGATTTTGAGTTTTGAAGAAGGGTTTCTGCTGCTGATTATGTTATACGGTATGAATTTAATTATATGGCTTTATAAGAAAACTAATTCTTAAAATATTTCCTGAAATTTTGTAACAGCTCACATTATTTCAAACTCTTTTGAATACATCGCTAGATAGATGAGATATTCAAATATCTGTTCCATGCCCCCTCTCAGATGAAACTCGGTTTGAGAGTTCAGTGAACTCTGCTTAGCGGCTTTCTTAGTGTGTCAGCTAATTGATACGCTGTTGATACATGAATAATTCTTTTTCTCCCATTCTGAACCTAAATTCCGATTAAATGAAAATAAATGGCAACATGTACCATTCGATAAGGGAAAACTGGGTTGGAGCATAATTGATCGGCACCAACGTTCACACAATATATAACGGAATAAGAAGGCAGTTGAAAGTGGAGATTAGACAACAGTGAAGTATTCCAAGTACAGCAGCTGTATCAGACACGGACCTATGTTCAGCCTTTGTAGATAATCTTGCAACAGTTCTTATACTTTTTAGAGCTCTACGAAACTGCATTGCGGCCAAGGCAGATGATATATGCACCAGTAGATGTGAAACTATCTGTCTCCTCCCAGTTTACATATGAAAAAACGTGCTAGAAAATTGGAGATTGACGATGAGTTTGAAGACATTAAGTTATTGTAAGTTGCTTTACAAGAGACTAGCGTTCAGTAGATGGCTTGTACGTATGGTGAGAGAGCTTGTTGGCAGCAACATTGATGATTCTATATTTTCTTTGAGATAAGAGGATTCCTTTTTTATTAGGAATAACTGCTACGCTTATAAAATATGGTAGTGGACCAAGATCTTTGAGGGAGAATTTTTTTTTGCAAGGACTTAACAAATTGATGCATGAATTTGTTATTGCTCCCAGTAATTACTATGTTATCTATATGCGCTAATAAGTACAGGTGTTGACCATGGTGAATGCAGATAAAAAGTGAGTATGGTACTAAGTACAGGGAGCTTGTTTCAATTCGTACATTGCTTTTTGTAGTTTTGCAAACATGATGTGGGCGATCTTAATCATTGAACCATAGAGGTTGACTCATGTAAACGGTGTCATAAAGATGATCTTGCAAGAATGCATTATTTATATTCAATTTTTGTAGTTCCGTCCATGGCTGATTGCAATACTAACCGCAAGATGCACTATTGTCGGTTTAACAAGTAGACTGAATATATTACGGTAATCAACTCTAGGCTTTGTGTAAACAATCTAGAAGGGGGGTTGAATAGATCTTTAACCTTTTTCTTAAAGCTCTACAAAAAATCAGAAGTTAGTACACACAAAACAATTTAAACAAAATTAGATGTAAAGAGTAGGGAAGAAAAACAAACACTGTTTTTATAGAGGTTCGGTGCTAAGACCTACGTCCTCTACCTAAGCTCCCACTTAGGATTTGGCAAACCACTTTACTATACACTTTTTAGTTCAGTGTGAACTTTTACAACACCTCTTGAATTCCGGCTCAAGCAACCCTTACAATCGATTTGATTTCCGGCACAAATCCTACCTCACAAGTGATTTTCTACCAATGACTCAACTCCCAATAATAACAAGATAAATATGAAGAATTGAAGCTCAATACAAATTAGAACAAGCTAGTATCAATTAAGAGCAAATTTGTAACAATGGTAGTGTGATTTTTCTTTTACAGACGTCTCTCTTCGATCCCTTGAAGTTTTTCTATTTATTGGCTAACTATTAATGAATATAGACGTTGCAAATCTCCTTGTAGCCGTTACTTGATATCTCCTAGCCGTTGCTTGATTTCCTCCTTTCCATTTGTGATTGATCTGGATGAATCTTGCTCAGTTTCACCTGATAGTCGACTAGTTGAGATGTGTCAATCGACTGGAACCAGTGTTTTTATGAAATATTTCATCTTCGCTCCACGTTTAGTCGACTGGAATGATTTTAGTCAACTAGAATGATTATCCAATTTACAGTTCTCTTGTTTTCAGTCGCCTTGCAATATTCTAGTCAACTTGATTAAGCCCCACTTGACAGATATGTTAATTCTCAATCGTCTTGTAATGTTCTGGTCTACTAGAACAAACTTCAACGAATATATTTAATCAGATCTTCCTATAATCTTCAAGTTTAAGTATTTCTTGTTCATTGAAGATTAATCCTTTTTCTCTTTTAATTCCACGCCCATTATCTCTTCGGACGACTACCAAATCACTTTCATTTACCAACAGCACAAAAACAAGCGTTTAGGAATCTAACTTTCCAACTATCCCTTCTCTTTAAACCTCAGCCAACTATCTAACTCTAAAATTAGTTTGTTCCCACTCTTGCATGGCTACTTCCCTTCTAGCTTTTTGGGCTACTACCCTGGAGCCTTTTCCTGAGACGGTCAACTTTTCCTTTTCTCTTCGATCTTTTTCTTCACCTCAAGCACCTTGTTCGTCTTGGGGTTTTCCGACCCCAAACTCACTTTTTTCTTATTGTCTCTCTTATCTCTTCGTCTCACCTTTGTTAGTACTTCGACAACTTCACAACTCGAGTGTCTTTGGTCAATTCTCTCGTCCTCTACTCAAGTTCTTTTAATTGTTTCCTTTTCCTTCCTGCTTACCTTGAAACATTCTTGGTTTAAAATTGTAGGACATAGGTCTTCATTTAAGTTTCTCAAAGTTTATTCCACCCCTCTTTTGTGAAGGATCGCCAATCACTCTAATCAAGAGCTCCTAAAGAGTATCGTTTTGGCGGATTGTTTTGTCAATAAATGTCTTATTTTTCCCTTAATACAATGGTAAACATTTGTAAAATTGTGTAAACTTAGGTTAGTAATATCCTCATAAGTGAAGCATATTTGTTTTCATTCAAATTTAGTGGTGAAGTTATCTTGGTAAAGATTCTTGAATAGGAGGCTTGACATGTAGAGGTAAACTTCTATTCTTATAAAAACTGGAGAACATGGATGTTGAGGGAAAAACATGCTCTAATTTGAGTCAACTTTTATATTACCTTTTTGAAATACTAGTCAACATAGGGTTCAACTTATTTGTCAAGTGCAATAGAGAGACCTTTTTTAACAACATCGTTGAAAAGGATAAATTATGTCAAATTTTGCTTAAAGTTGAATTAAAGAAGGATTTGTGAGAAATCATGAAAATCCTAAAATTAGATGATGAACGCCAAAAGAAATCTCTTTGAGCAATCAACGGAAACCTACCAAACCCAATTAAGTCAATGAATAGAGAGCCACTTAAAAATAATTTACCTCCGGTGAATTTGAAGAACTTGTGCATAACTATGTTGCTAATTCTTAGTCAACTTAAAATTTGGAAACTCTAAACTTTGTCTAAGCTAAAGTAGACACTGAGGATCTTGCCCTTGTAAATAGGCCCTTGACCATGTTATTAAGCTTATCTCTGAGTTCATCCAAAAGCCATAATGTTACCCCCTTCAAAAAACTTTTGGAAAACTTTACCAGTTGAAAACGTATGTAATACTGACTCTTCTGCTTCAACCAACGAGAAAAATTTTAGCAAGAACTTAAGAAAAAGGTTCCAATTAGCTCCTTAATCTCCAAATGTAAAAGCGTTGAACTACTCCTCTAAACAGTAAGTAATCATAGACTTTCTGTAGATTGAAAAACCTATCTTAGTTAACTTACTTGAGTTAGCCATCATCTACACTATGCCTAAAATGCTTGTTACATTTGCTTATGCTTATAATAATTTGTCACTTAGGAAGCATCTTTAGGTTGATATCCTAAATATCAACTATAATATTTCCTCTCCCTAGTTAGTATCGGGAAACTTCAACTATATCCTTTTTCTATTAAGAAACAGACAGACATTTATGTTTCTAGAAGTCAATTTGTGAAGATTTTTTGTATTTACATCAACCATGTTGGTTTATTTGACCTCTGCTATAAGGGACAAAAATTTTCTTAGAATAACAAATAAAATGACAGATGGTTGTTAAAAGAAAGCTCGATAAAGCTTCAGTTATTCCTTTATGGCTTTATTCTTTATCCCATGCCTGGGTCCTCTTAGCAATTCATGTTACTCAAGCCATTCACCTATACCTCTAATTTGGTTGTAATTAAAGGAAAATCACATATTAGGTTTAATGTTAACTGCCTCTTAGGAATCCTAAGGTTTGAAGAGGCTATGGTATAAGGCTTAAATATTTAGGGGGCGGTTGGTTCAAATGAGATAATGGTAATAAAAATGAGAATGAATATAGTGAGCAATGGTAATCGATATAATCATTATAAATATGATGTTTGTTAGAACAAATGAATGATTACTATTTTCATTGATAGTAGTTGGTTTGTTAAAAATATTGAGAAATAAAAGTTTGTTAAAATCTTGTTTTACATCAAATTTTAATATATTTTAATTAGTTATATTTAATTGCTTTAAAAGAGAAAAAATATAATTAATTAATTATATTGTAATTAATTAATTAATTGTAATATTATTTTAATTAATTATATTTTAATTAACTAATTAATGTATTTAATTAATTATATTTAAATTATTTATAATTACTAAAAAGATTTTTAAAAAAAGAAGAAGAAGGGAGTGTCACAGGGGTGGCAACCACTATCACGCCTATGACACTAGCCCGTTAATCAGGAATGGTTTTCATTCCTCTGATATTTGGGAGGTATCGAGTAATCCTCGAAAGTCTGATATCAAACTATTATCTCTATAATCATAATAATCAACCAACCACT
This sequence comes from Erythroxylum squamatum, assembly GCA_025629845.1. Lineage (NCBI taxonomy): Eukaryota > Viridiplantae > Streptophyta > Magnoliopsida > Malpighiales > Erythroxylaceae > Erythroxylum > Erythroxylum squamatum. Next base: position 6,239,140 of record JAOTBA010000004.1, on the reverse strand, counting down.
CGTTATTCATTCCTTACCCATTGAATCCTTTTCAAACTCATCATCCATGCACTCCCTTAAGTCACATGTTTGAGGCCTTTAAGCGTATAAGGGAGCTAAAATTTATTAAAGAGAAATTCAAAATTTTGAATGCCTACTTTATAAACAATCTAGAGTTAAGAAAAAACGAAGCCAAAAAAGAACTTAACATTGCTAAGACATTAAACAATTGGCAATCAATTACTTAAAAAATTCCTTAGGGTGTTTAGGTAGACTCAAGTCTTAGTTGGAACTTACTTCTTTTTATTCTACAAGGTGTAGATATCTCCTTGGGCAAGCTGACATTCTTACTAAATGTTTTACTGGACAAGACATTGAAGATACTTAGTTCAATTTAAATGCCAACAAGGCACTAGATCTATATATTAAACACTACTTTTTTATTTTAAAAAAAAAGGCATGACACTTTGTGGCAAATTCCATATCCTCATCTATACTTAAAATTTTCTTCAATGGTATTTTAGTCTACTAATGTCCACAAATCCTACATTTTCCTAATGCCTAAGGTATCAAATCCAACAAGTCTAAAAGACTTTAGGCATATTCTATGTTGTAATATGTTGAATAAGATAATTTCAAAAGATGCTATCTAACAGGCTTAAAGAAGTGCGAAAGACTATTATCCTAAGGTGTTTTTATTTAAGCCCAAAGCTTTAGCAACCATATTTTATTGGCTTAGGAAATTAAAAAAGAACTATCACTGTAAGTTAAATGTCAAAAGTAGCATTCTAAAAATTGAATTGTATAAAGTCTTTGACTTAATTTATCACGATGGAACCTTTTGGACTCCCTTCTATCTTAATCATCTAGCTTAGGAAATGTGTTATAACCACCTCTTATTTTGTCCTGATCAATGGTGTGCTAACCTAAATATTTAATGATGCAAAAAGGTTGAGCTCCTCATCAAGAAAATCTGGAAATTTTTCTTAAACCTCGAGTCTTTGTAAGTTCGTAGATACATATATATTTCTTGAGAGGAAAAAGTATATGAATGGTTGAACCAAATACTGTCAATATCTTGGACCTTGTATTAGATCCCTAAGATAAAGGAAAGGCTTAACGAGAATTAATTAAAAGTAATGGAAGAACTTTTTATGGTATTACAATTGGCAATCTCTAGAACACCTTTAAAATTTTGTAAATAATAGTGTCAACTATAATAAAAATATAATTGAAATTGGTCACCCTAAGGGATTCTCATTTATTAAAAAAAATTACCCATCAACCCTCCTAATTCAATTAGAAAAGATTTTGCTATGTAGATGAGACACCAATCCCTTAAATTTACTATTAGATCCTATCCTACTTAGACATCTTTATTAGAGGTCAACATACAGTGCATTGAAGAAATTTAGTCTAATTTCCCAATTGTTTGCCAAAGATATCTTTCATTCTATGACTAACCACTAAAATAAGGATTTAAACAATGGACGTAATCTATTCATTTTTTTTTCTAAAATTTGTGATTTTGGCAAATAATGATCCAATTTAATGCAATATCTACTTGTTATATCTTAAAACAAAACAAATATTGATTTTCTGATTTAAACACTAAAATATAGTTAAAATGACAGAGAAATTAGCATAACCAAATATTATCTCATCACTTACAACTACATCCTTCAGTTTAGTTACTTATTTTTTTACTATTATTTGGTTCTGTATTCTTTTGTAATTTTATTTAACTTAAAAGACAGGATTCATAATCTGCGCAAGATCCAACTTAATTTTACTTTTTGCCCCTCCTCCCCTACACTGTTTTCCTTCCGATGACACTGTACACATTCCCCTCCTTGATCCTATATCCTGAGCCAAATGTGCGTGCAGCAGGGTAGGAGATTTAGACTTCCATTCAGACTTACGAGACGTTATTAAATCTTAACACCAAAGAATGCTTACCAGATCTGAAACAAATTTAACAATAATGTCATCCACAAAGTGCCACGATTTCTGAAAGTGGCTTACCATTGGAAACACATGCACTCAATAAGTACAATAAGAGTAGCAATACATCTAATTGCATAAGAGGCAAAAACAGAGCCATAAACACGAAACAGATTGCTCTTTTTCTCTTAAGCAAGGTCTCAGAAGACTGAAAACCCAACTTTCAAGTTCAGCAGGGCTCCACCAGACATGAGCAAAATACCGTTTGTTTAGATCTTTTTGTCTTCATCGAACTAACCTATGAATTCATAGAAAGTGGAAGTGACGATCATGTTTGCCGCATCGTTGGGCTTCTCTTTGTTGTAAAACTGTGAAATAAGTTTCAATTTGAATAAAAATATGAAAGAAAGGAGAATTTATAAAATCGTTTAAAACAGTATATAATATAAAAATTGGTTCAGCCGGATTCTGTTGAGGCTGGATGTTGTAGCTTGGATCCATAATCTTGATTAACTTTGGCTAAAGAACAC
>JAOTBA010000004.1:6192985-6213911 GCA_025629845.1 Erythroxylum squamatum | reverse complement strand
TCGCTTCACGACGCCTGTTATCCATGTTTGTAAATAAATACTATCTGCAAAGTATTTATACATTGTTATCATCATAAGTCCATGTTCGTCGACTCTCTGCAATGTAAATATATAAACAAAGTACATATATCCATGTTTAATTCCAACCAACATATTTCAACACTTATACATTCTTCGCAAAACCAAGTCCATACGCCAAACCAACCTCATTTCATACATTGTTCAAAAGGCATAGTTGATGTGAGTGTGGCTTTTACTTTTCTTGTTTGCCTAAGTCTGCATATACAGAAACTTATAGAATAGATGTGTTAATTAAGTGTAATCACTTCAATCTTTTGTTTCTTTCATATTTCGCATCTAAGGTCACTTTTGTGTTTTCTAATTACATCAGACACTTAGATGGAACAAGATGATAAGGAATGAATTTCATCCTCATTCAAAACAGCAATTTGACAATGCTGATTTGAATGAGGAGTACCTAGCCAAGTTTGTACAATTGGCTGCAATTGTACAAACTTCACACAAGGTTCTGTGCAAACCAAAATCAACTAATCTACTGGACAGCACTTAACATAATCAGTCAAAAAAAACAGCACATGCAAATTTCATTTTGATAGCAAAATCTGATAAATCTGATAGCAAATTATGAAGAGCCACAAAGTTATAAGGTTAGATTGTCACTCTTCCCAACATGCCCAACTTCAACTAACAAAGCATGCCCAACTTCATCTAAACTAACCAATATAGTCTCAAGTTCTTCCAAGGAGAATGCAGTATCACCCCACCCCGACAACACTGGCTAATTAAGTTGTTGAGATATGATTGTTAGGTTGAATACCAAGCTAGCCGACACAATAGAGTGACAAATGCATTATCTTGCTATTTAGATGATCAACCATGTCTTGTATTCGTGTGTATGATGCAACTATCCTTTTTTAAAGTTTGTATGATAGAAAATTCAATAATTTGATCTGTTGCCAAACCTTACACAAAAAATAGGTTTGGCAACAGATCATCTCCAATTAATTTTGATAGCAAAATTAATTGGAGAACATCTTGATTAAAACAAGTAATTGAATATGGAATTTTAACGGATATGTAGTAAAGTGATTGACAAGAAAACTTCCAGCCCCTACCTATTTTGTTTCTACTGTGTTTAAATGTTTGCATGTGATTTTTCTGCATCTTATCTTATATTTGCTGATTTTATAAGTCTCAGGGGTTAAAAGTTTAAGGCCTAAAACATCTTTCAAAAGAAGAAATACCAAAACTACTCAATCTAATTTATTACACAAGTGGTTGTCCAGCACGTATAGTTTGTGTATTTGCTAGATTATGATTAATCTATGCCATGGAACTAGTCATTTATATTTGTTTTATGTTTGGGTATGCTTCCTGCTGAAATTAATTTCTTAAAGCTGGATTTTTTTTTTAAATATGCAACTTCAATATAGAAGCGTTATTCTTAGACTGTTTATGCCATCAGATTTGAGGGTTGATTATTTACTACTAATTTCTTGATTTCTCAGCATGATTTTGGCGTATGTTTAAGTTTAATATGCCTGGAAATTCAAGTGAAAGATGATGAGATTAAATGAACGTGAAAGAACCAAACTTGAATGTCTAAAGAAGCTGAATTTGCGTTATTTGCTCTTTGTTTTTGAGTTGTACATTCTGTTATGACTTTCTAAAGTTTTAACATGATTTTAGATTGTTTTAAGTGCCAAAAACATGATAAATGACAGCTCATGTGTTAGGTTAGTAAAGGGATTTAGGTATAATACAATCTTTAAGTTTAACGAGGCAAAACTAGTGAATTACATGTTGTTTTAGTGTGCAATTTCCAGATCTGATTTGAGGGGTTTCATAATCATAATTGATCATGGTATATGACAAGCATTTTAGTTCTCATGGAATGGAAGCAAGTTCAAGGTGATCACTGGAAAAGGTTGTTCATATTATTAGCAAGAATTACCAGCCAACAGCAGTACAAACTAAACTTTAGAAAGTAACCATAATGACAACTGAGAAGATAGCAACACATAAAATATAGAGAAAGAGCCTACATGGGTTTAAATCTTTCTTTGCATTTCTGAAGGGAAGCATATGAAATCATCATTTCTTTACTGCCTTTGTTTTCATACTAATGACAGATATGTAAGTTTCGTATAATGCCTAAAAATAGGTAATAAGGTGGTGATGAATGATAAATGTCCTGTAACTATGGTGGGAAATTCCTGCTCAAAACAGGATAAGCCCTTTGTGGAACAGCACTGCCTCTGCATGCCTGTGACAGAGGACAGTGTTCAAGTGTTCCCAAGCCCATGCATCATGCATCATGGTCTTTGTATGATCAAAGAGAAAATAAAAGGAAATCACATGATTGGCTGCATGCAATATTTTCATTTTAAGTTAGTAAAAATGAAACCATTTCTTCAAATATTGTAATTGAATTTGAAGAGAGACGCACATTCATCAACTACGAAATTCCAAAGCCCACTTTGATGGCATGGCAGTAACAATTAGGAAACCAGAAATCACAGAGTAATTGATAAGCAGCTCAAAAGCTTACAAACCAGAAATCACAGAGAGATAATTTGAAATGTTGTGAGCACCTAAGGATATAATAGTTTGGATTTTACTTCTGTTAATAGAGACATAAAAGCTTTTTAAAAGAGGGCAATGATGCCATTAATACACTAATATATTAAGCTACATATTCTCAAATTTTTACATTTTGAATGGAACTTGAACTTTTTATCCTAGATATTGGACTGAAGATGGCTATTTATGCAATTATCCAAGAGAGTTAAGTTATTTGATCCCTAATCTTAGCATGTATACAAAATCGGATGGCCTACCATCTGAGAATCTAGACATTCAAAATCAAAACTACTCCAACGGTGCAATGTTCATGAAATGGTTGCCTTTGGAAGATTTTACTCTATGCTTTAAATGCCAACCTTTGAAAACGATGGATTAGACAAATTATGTTCTTCTCAGGTTCAGTCCATACCCAATATAACTGAGTTCCAGCAAGTTTATATTGAGTATTTAAAACAGATACTTAACCTATTCATTAAGTTTTTTAAAAAGACAGTGAAGTGATGAATTAGTATGGGTTAATTGAGAACTCAATTTATATTTACTTAACAACTAATTTAGTTACATAATATGGTGAATGATTGCAACACATTAATTTTGAAACAAAATAAATATATCTAAATCGACCATTCCCTTTTTTAATCTCCCTTATAATTAAGATGTATATATATTAGCTAATGTCTAGTTTGAAACCGTATCAAAGAAGAGTGATAACAACTCTTTAACTTCAAAAGCAAGAGTTTCATTAGCATTTTGGCATGTATGTACAGGTTCATTTCATTCCAACTACATTTCTGGATTTTTTTAATGTATATGCGGTTCTCTTTTTCTGATATTAGCTAGCTGAAATAAAGTCCTGATTTTAATGGAAAAGAAGGTTCTGACTTTGTACATCATATGACAGCTGAATTGTGTTTGAAATTTACACGAGTGGTTGCTTATTATTTTGGTTTGTATATACGAATGTCTAGCAATTTATGAAATGCAAAGTATACAATGGTAGTGACTTCAGACTCGCAGAGAAGGATGCATCAGATGAATGTGATACAGATCTTGCAACATATGTATAATTTTAATGCTCATTTAAATTAAACACACACAAAATTCAACAACCAAGTAACCTTACAAGGGTTTATCTCAATAACAAATCAAGCAGATGATTACATTGACAATATATCAAATACCTGCCACAAGAACCGAAGAAACTCTTTGGAGATGATTGCTTGCTCTGTCACCGATTAACAACACCAATGAATCCTACAGAAACATAAAAGAAAGAAACAAGTTAAGTTATTGCAATATGACTAAGACGGGGAGGTTCCGGCAATAATGTGGGCATGCATTGGTGGATCCGGCAATAATGTGGGTCGGGGACGAAGACAAAATCAACCATACAGAGGGACGAAGACATCATTTTTAAGCCATAAAATCAAAGACTTACCCGTTCCTGGAGCGACCAACGTCTTGTGTACTCGAGATCCGAACAGATCCGGAGGGAAGAGCAGTCGGGGACGAAGACCAGTCGGGGAGAGCCGACGTCTTGGGCACGCAGAGATGCGAAGAGATCTGGAGGGAAGAACCAGTCGGGGACGAAGACCAGTCGGGGAAGAAGACTAGTCGGGGACGAAGACGGAGAACAGTCGGGGGAGAGCCGGAGTCGGGGAAGAAAACAGACGCTGTTCGGGTGGGCAAATGAGTCAAACGAAGAATGAAGAGGCGGAGGCAGAGTCAGACAGACGCCAGTCCTACGGTTTGGAGTTAGACAGAAATTTATTGTCCTGTCTGTCGGTGGCAGATGACAAAACTGGCAAGGACACCAACCAAACAAGCTGGAAGATTTCTATGTACTGTCCACTGTCCCCACTTACGGGACAGTAACCAAACGGGGGTTACATCACAAGACAACCGATGCAAATGTTATCAGTATCAGATTTGCAAGCACGTGCTCAGCTACGTGGAACCATCTAGAGCGACCATTTACCATCTCCCGCCTAAGTCAAAATCTAAACTCGTTCCCTCCCTCCCTCCTCCCCTGCGCTCCGTTTTGTTCTCCTTCCTCCACAAGCTTCGGTACAGTAGCACTCTTTTATCATTTTCTTCACTTCACATAGTTTCCACTTCTCATTAGTACTGTATGCAGGCTTACGAATCTGCTCTTCTTTGCTTCGATTTGACCTAACCAGAATTTCCATAAGATGATGCAAAGTGATTCTCCTTCCACAACTTTTGTTAACGTTCGCTTCGTTCTTGTTGGTTTCGATCCCACTGAAGCACATGAAGTATGTATCTCTCTCTCTCTCTTCCTATCGAATGTTCATCGTTTTTTATTATTATTTTTCTTCCATAGTTGTGCGTTCTTGCATTTTAGAAGTATATTATTGGGACGAAGAAACTGAATTAGGTCTTATTATTAACTAATTGTGTTCGTTTCTATTTTACTTTTAGATTCGGTCCAAGCTTATAAGTGGTGGAGGAGTAGACGCGGGTCAATACAGCCAAAACTGTACTCATGTTATTGTTCATAAGATTGTTTATGTAAGTCTTCTATTCACCCTTTTAGCTTTGTGTTATATCCAATTAAAAGAGGTCATATTTACGATGCGTTATTCGTTAGGATAATCCTGTATGTGTCACTGCAAGAAATGATGGTAAAACAGTTGTCACGGGTTTATGGGTTGACCATAGTTTTGACGTGGGGTTGCCTCTTGATGTTGCTTCGGTGAGTTTAAGTTTCTTTCTGAATCATTTTCCTTTTTTTCCAAAAGTCTTTTAACTGTTCATTTATCTGCAAATTAATGCTTGAACTCAGATAATATATCGACCTCTTAGAGACTTGAATGGAATTCCTGGTGCCAAAAGTCTAATTGTGTGCTTGACTGGATACCAGAGGCAAGACCGAGATGATATTATGGTATTTCTTGGCCAATTTCATGAAAATTAGAAATGCACTTTGGGGTGGCTCTTTTTTTCCACTGCGTGTCTGATTATGTTATGTTGTCTTAAAAGTTGACTTCCCTTTTTATTTTTACAGACCATGGTTAGCTTGATGGGTGCTCAATTTTCTAAACCCTTGGTAGCAAACAAGGTTACTCATCTTATATGTTATAAATTTGAAGGTGCGTTTGATATTTGAAGTTAGTGTGGTCATCCAGTATGAGTTTGGATTCTCTTTTACAGAATCTCAGAATAAAAACAGGAATGCGTTTATGCTTGTGAATTGTTGGATAATTAGTTGGATACGTTAGCTCTGCAAACATTATTTGACGCATTTAGCTGAATGGAAGTGAAGATGTAGGACTTAAACAACAAAATCAATTTGACTCGACCTTGGACCCTACAAACACTAGATTGTTGGCCTAAACCTAAACTTAGTATTGGTTCTGGAACTGTTGTTAGTTTCTTCGTTTAATGATTTTCTCATCAACAAAATTTGCATAATTTTCAATTCAACTATTTTATTATCTACTTTTGGTTCATTCTATGGGCAGTTTTCCAGTAAATGTTTTCATCCTTTATTATGATTTTATTGTTATATATATTTGTTGATTGTCTATTCTTATAGGCTATTTTAAGCCTAAAACTTATCCTGTTGAATTCATTCTGATTTCCAAGTTTTAACATACAAATGACATTGTTTCCATTTCCATATCAATATTTTCTTTTTCTATTTCTGATATCCTTGGATACATTGGAGTATTAATGATGCTGGAATTACACTAGATTTAATTGGCACACTTTTCACTTACAGGTGAGAAGTATGAGCTTGCCAGGAAAATTAGGAAGATTAAACTTGTCAATCATCGCTGGTTAGAGGACTGGTAAATTGGTGCTCTCTCTCTCTCTCCCCCTCTCTCGTTCTTAAAGCTGGGGAGCCTTCAAATGCTGAAATAGTGCCTCCTTTTGTAGCTTAAGAGAATGGGTCCTTCTTCCTGAAGATAATTATGGCAAGAGGTAAGGTTTGGAGGTTTTGTTTAATTTCTATGCATATACATACACTTTATTTTCTACTCAAAAATGTGCTACTTAGTCTTTTGTCTACAAACAACTATCATGAGACGTTGAACTTGAATAATTATTACCATCAATTTATGTATTGGTAAATTGGATGATGGATACATTTGGTACTGTGTATTATGAGGTAACATGCTGGGAATGGTATTATCATATGCGTACAATATGGCATGCATATGCCTTTCCTTTTCAGTTTGGTTGCAAATCTGCAAGAAAGTTACTAATTGAGTTAGTTGTTATAGTGGCCACGAGTTGGAAATGATGCAAGCTGAAGCCAAAGACTCTGAGGAGGATTACGGGGGAACCACCTGGATGCAATCAAGCAGAGGGGACACAAATAAAAGTTCTATAGATGTAAAAATCTTCGCTCGTAAGGCTAGTGAGATGCCCACAGAAACCACTAGATTGGAAAATATTTCACAGAATAAATGTGTGTCTGAAGGCCCGTCCACAGTTGTTGATGTTAAGCATGCCATGGTGACTAACCGAAAGAGCACTGATCATGCATCAGACCTGGAAACTACTTTTGGTTCTAAGATTGGTTGTCAGGATCCTTCTACTTGCAAGGATATTGGTCCTTTTCTGTTACCTGCTGCTTCAGAAAGGACTCCAAATTCTGAAAAGGTTCATAATGAATTGGGTTCAAATTCTAGTAGTGTAAAAACGCCTCGACATTTTGCTTCAAAGTTGAGTCCGGTAATTTACTCAAGAAAAGCACCACGGATATCTCCATCTTCAGTTATCTCTAGAGAGTCAGGCAACTTTATAGGTTCTCCCAAACCAGCATTGGGTGAAGGCTTCAGTATTTGCCCTTCCAAAGATAAATGTGAAAAGAATCCAGCCAACTCTGTTTCGACTGAAGCCCATCAAATGGATAGGGAGATACTATATAAAGAAGCATCAAGCGGTAAAAGGCAAAGGACAAATGTTGTATCCTCAAATTCTAAATCACGGAAGACGGGTCATGATGTGCAAGAATATGCAGTGGGTTCTTCATCGGTTATTTATGGGATGCCTGAAGTGGGATCATTGTCTACTGTTGAAGGTCTGCCAAAGAATAATGAGAGTTTCCCACTTGGCAATACCGATCAGTCTGCAAAGGAAATAGCCAGTCTGAATACTCGAAGAGGATCCTGTACAAATGGTTCAACACCCATGTCATCAAGGTCTACAATGAAATCACTTGCACAAGATCTGCCATCTCATAACCCCGTGACATCGGAGACTGTACAAAGTGAGGAGACAATGCAAACTCTCAATGAGGCATTAGAAGAATCAAAGTTGCCCAGCAAGCTTAAAGAGATTGTGGATGTAGTATTGCCACAGAATCAGCGTCAATTTGATGGATATCTATCTTCCCCTACCAAAAGTACAGAGATTCAGAAGTGCCATTCTCTGGGTAACCTGGATGCACATCAGGAAGAAGATAAGAAGTTAGGTGCCAAGACCCTTAGGAAGAAGGTTGTGTGCAAAAGGAATTTGGGTTCTAGGATGAAACTTAGAGCTAGTGCTAACCTAAAATGTCCAATTTACTCGAATAATAATTCTGCTCAGAACTATTCAGAAATAAGTATAACTGGAAAAGAAGACAGAGTAGAACATGTGGAGGCCTGCAGTATCACTGAGCTTGAAGTGTGTAGTCCTTCAGTGGTGGATGTGGAAAAAAACACAGTTGCTAAAACAATAGATAATGTTGAGAATGGGATGGCTGATGTCTTCGATGAAACTGAGGCCCCAGAGGAGCAGGATCCTGATATGGTGATCAACCACGAGAAAGCAGAGGTGGTTGATTGCATAAATAAAGCAGGTAATGCCGTGCCCATGCAAGCAGAAGAGTTTCAGCTTGGAACAAATTGTCCTCCAGCGTTCATCGCTGATAGTTCTATAGAAGGCAAGAATGCAGCTGAAGTACATAAGGGAGATAAATCAACCTCGAAAGAAGACGAGAATCAGAAAGTCATTAAAGGCAGAAAGAAGATTCCAAGTAGGACCAAGGCTGGCGCCACCTTCTCTCTTAAAAGTGAAGAGTCAAATATCCCTGAGAAGGGAAACATACAGCCTCGAAGTGTTAAGGAGAAAGATCTAGAAAGGAAGGAAGGCGAGCTACATATCATGGGCCAAACGAAGCGCAAAAATGCACCGGAGAGGAACTTGGGGAGCTCCATGGGAGTGGAAAAGGAGAACAAACCAGTTACTGGGGGAGATATGGTTACGGATCAAGTGAAAGAGCATACTGAGAAAGCAGCTGTTGGACTTGATGAGATGTCAATAGAGCTTAGTAAAAAAGATGCAAAGAATAGTTCTGATTCATCTCCAGCAAGAAAAATTTTAGGCCAAGTGAATGGTGAACCTAAATTGTTTATATTAAGTGGGCATAGGCTACAGAGAAAGGAATTCCAGCAAATTATTAGACGTTTGAAAGGAAAGTTCTGCAGAGATTCTCATCAATGGTCCTATCAGGCGACACACTTCATAGCTCCAGACCCAGTTAGAAGAACAGAGAAGTTCTTTGCTGCTGCTGCCTCTGGAAGGTACCTGGTGCATACTTCTAGAAGTGTGGTTTAAAATTATTAGTGATCTAACAAAATTCAAGCATCTAAATTATCAGAAACTTTTCTATCCGTTCTAGTAATTTTGGTAGTCCTTAGTCTTCGTTCAGGAAAAAGATTAATTCAATCTTGAACGCAGGTGGATACTTAGGACGGACTATTTAACTTCATGTAGTCAAGCCGGAAGATTTTTGCCCGAGGAGCCTTTCGAATGGCATAGGAGTGGGCTCAGTGAAGATGGTGCAATTAATTTAGAGGCTCCAAGAAAGTGGCGTCTTTCAAGGAATAGAACAGGTCATGGTGCTTTCTACGGCATGCGCATAATCGTTTATGGAGAGTGCATTGCACCACCTCTGGTACGTATTGTTTACATGAATACTCAGTAGACCTTATAATCCTGGAAAGGATTGCTTGGATCAATTTTTCTATATAATTTGTGTTGCTTTGCACTTCTGCTTACATGGCATACAATCAACAAACAGGATACGCTAAAACGCGTTGTGAAGGCTGGAGATGGGACAATACTCGCAACTTCTCCTCCTTACACTCGCTTTCTAGCATCTGGGGTTGATTATGCCGTCATAAGTCCTGGCATGCCGCGTGTTGATTTGTGGGTCCAAGAGTTCTTAAAACATGAGACCCCGTGCGTTGTGGCTGATTACTTGGTGGAGTACGTCTGCAAACCTGGATTTTCTCTTGAGCGACACGTACTTTATAACACGCATGCTTGGGCAGAAAAGGCATATGCTAACCTGTTAAACAGGGCAGAAGAGATTGCTGACGTCTCTACACCTTCAGATGATTGCTCGAGTAGTGATGTAGCGTGTGAAGTTTGTGGATGTCGTGATAGAGGGGAGGTTATGCTGATTTGCGGTGATGAAAGTGGTTCGACTGGTTGTGGGGTTGGCATGCATATAGATTGTTTGGATCCTCCCCTTGAAGACATTCCAGGGGACGATTGGTTCTGTCCAAAGTGTAGCATTAGCGTAAACACAAATCAGATTAATAGGCTTAAGAAAAAGAAAACCGTTAAGGGGTCTTTGTGCACCAGCTGACGTTTTTGTTCCTGAAATTGTCTTGTAAATGTGACCTAAAACGTAGAATTTGTCTCAAGAGTATTTGGCGTCTTTTCCGTTTAATAAAATTCTATTTGTCATGATACCCATGCTCTTTGCCATTCATCAACCAGGAAATCATAAACTGCATAGTGGGCTTGGACAAATCATTGCCCTCTCCCTGAAGAGGAGGAATAAAAGAGTTCCTGGTATTTGGGCCCGTATCAATAGCATTGCTTGGAGTTGGAGATATCTCGAGTTTCAGGTTATGGGCCTGAGCATCAAAGTGCTTGGTTACTAGTATATCAGTTCAATAAGCCCGGGTCGTTTTCAGGGGCATTGCTTGAACTTTGAGATGAAGAACCTCAAATCTTTCTTATCCTTAACCACAGTTTATTGATTGCGGTCTCTTCTTAATTCACATCAAAATTGACATGAAAGACGGAAGTCTGAAGCAAGAAGCACAACTCAAGTAACACCACGTTTTGTATGAATAGGGAACTGTGCTTGTAACCGGAATTGAAGGAAGAAATGTGAGAAGAGCTGAAGAGGCAGAAGAAAGAATAGTATGTCTTATCTCAACTTGACTTCTGCCGCACTCCATCTCTACACAGTTTTAAAGTACGTCAACTCTAGTTTTTATTTTATTTTTTTTGACTAACATTAGGTCGTGCAGCTTAGTCGGACTAATCCTAAGTCTTAAGACTCCATCCTAAGAGCTCTAGAGGAGGTAAATCTGAAACTCCAAGATCCCTTAGATTCTTACGTAGCCTATACATTTCTGCGCACAAGGAGTCGTCACATACTTAATTGGTCGACTGTGTTTAGCATTAGGTTACCAGCAACTCTCGGGTTTTCTAGTAGCTTGAACTCCCACCCTATCGCTAGAAACGAGGCGTCCGTAATCAGGGACGGAGCCAGACTCAACTCTAAGGGGGGGCCGTGAGATGGCCCAGATGGAGCCTGGAGGGTGGAGACGTTTTCAATCTGGCAAAGGAGGGCTGTGCGTGCAGAGTTGAAGAGAAGAGAAGATAGGGATTTTTTTTTAAAGGGCGGGCCACTTATATTTATAATTTTAAAAATTTTAATTATATAAGTAATTTTTTAAAAAAAAATATTTGAAAAGGCCCCCCTCCTTTATAACATAGCGCCGTCCCTGTCCGTAATTGATTCGATCAAGAAGCTTTGCCCAACGGACTAGAGGATCATCAAATAAGAAAATATCTCATTTCCCCTCCTTTGACATGACTCGAACTCAAAACCTCTTGTAAGAGAGAGTCTCAAGCATGGAGTGCATATCAATTAGGCCTCTCCTCGTTATCACGTCAACTCTAGTTTTGTTTTTAGGGGCCGTTGATGTCTCTCGTCTCTTTATTTCCCTCTCTCGAGCTTATTATATAAAGTTACAAATAGAATTCAAAACGGCAAAATTTTGATAAATCAATCATAATAATTAGGAATTTGTTTATAAGAAATACGGGATTTTATCAGTTAAAAAAGTGAAAAGAAAATCAAAATATGATTATTTCAAAAGTTCGTAAGCTGACTCCAAACTGGCTAGCTTGGAGCTTCATCACCAGTTAATGGCCGATTAACTTGCGGTTTATTTTGCCCTACATCATATGATATAATGAATTAAGACAAATGGAAATGGGGTTTGATTTGATAAAAGAGCTGTCAGAGATCATTAATTATCATTAAGCCGTCTACTTCTAATCTCATAATGTCCATTGCCATTAGTGAGAAAGAAAAGCACATGATACCATCACATGCCTGTCACTGACATCATCATATCATATCCCATCTGGCCACGACCCTCCCCTCTTTCCAGTGTTTCCAACATTCAAGCATCACCTTGCAACTTGCAATCCCTCAATTCTCCATTTTATATAATAATAATTCCTCCAACAAAAACAGATTAAAATACCAAACTTGCCGCTTGTCCTGAGAATTCGTGCAAAGCCCTCTGCTCTGCCCCTTGCTTTCGCCACAAGATAATAAAAATTGTGCTTCAAGTCAGGCACTATATATCTATAAACAAATGTACATAGCCTGCAGAAAACAAGTTTTGTGTATGCTGTCAGAGAACTACCTACTACGACTCCACTTGTGTACAAACTGATACATTGCAGTAATCTCACGTCTATATTATATTATGGAAGTGCCCAAAAGTTCAACGCAATTCATAGAAATGATAAGATAACTTTGCTTTCTCATTTTTTCCGGCGCGGCGATTTACCTGTGGCGGATGTCAGCGATTCGAATCTGCTTATCTCCAACTTGTAAAATTAGCCTGTACAAAGCTATATGATAGCACGGATATGTCTATACTGAGTAGGTGGGTGTGCAGCTAGCCAGCATCGAACTGGACTTTCGTTACAAGAACATGGCATGCTTTACAATGAATGTTTTTAATTAAATTAAGCGAAAGATGTACAGTACATATAGCTTGTCAAAAATCTGAATGTTTGAATAAGAACATGGGAAAAATCTCAGGAATCCATTTTCTAAAGGGAGAAAGCAAAAGATAGTTGTTGAGTAGGGTGGAATTGAAGAAGGATGAAAAGACCTCAGATTACTTGCAAGCAAAGGAAAAATAGATCAATTTAGCAGGGAAAGCTGTGCAGTGTGTTAAGTGAAGAGGAAGGGCCCATATGTTAAGTGTTTATCAAATAATTTTTCTTAAAATTATTATATGATTAATTTGTCACGTAAGTAACAAACTTTTGAATAATCTGATTCGATATTATCGGAATTTGTTAAAATAATTTCAAGAAATTTAAGAATAATATCATATTTTAGAATTTTTAATAACATAATTTTTAGATTATTTAAAATAATAAAGATGCTAGTAAACTTGGAAAAATATATATATGATTGACCTTTTTCTTAATCAACCAAAGTAGGAATTATGTAAGAGAAGCTAAGAAAGAGGGCATTAAAGTCGCTCCATTTTTGTTTTTTCCTGAGAAAAAGTGAAGGAAAAAGAATAAAGAAGACGCTTTTATAGAATTAGGAATGGCAAATAATTATGCCCTGCAGGCTTTTTGCATTGGATTGTTGGCATTGCCATGAACTTGACAAGTTTTTGAGAGGTTGGAGAATGGAGACGAGGCCCTTTTAATTGATTACCCAACAACCTCCTTAAAAGTCTAAACTACTTGAAGGTAATGGAAATGAAGTCAAGCCATAATGGCAACCCACAGTCTCTACTTTCTCTCAACCAGCCTTTTATTAAGGCTCTGTTACAAAGAATAGAACAGTAATTCACACAGAACCAATGATGGCAAGCTGCACTCCTCGAATTGACTCCTCCTTTCTAATATCTGTCTGTTTTCTTGTTTTGAGTGTTTGATTAGATTCTTCCTCTTGTTTTTTTTGGCCAGGCCTGAGGGTAGAAGTCTGACAACTGTTTTGACTTGACATGACCCTTGTGCAGTTTCCACCATTGTTATGCAGACACATGTGAATAACAACGGCACTTAAAGCCACGACACCAGAGACTTTGCTCTACAACCAGCCTTTTCCAAGAAGGAAACGAAGACATGAAACATGAAATCTAGTGGAATGTCAAAAATGTCAGTCCGTGGATGAAGTTCTCCTTATATATATATATATATATATATAAATATGGGCAGTTGAGAAGCAGATCATCTGTTTCTATAATAGAATTCACGTAAATAAAATTAAATGCATAAAATTAAAACACCGTAATGGCAGAAGATATCATGTGGGGCAATTAGTCCGTGGATAAAGTTTAGCAGATCAAATGTGGCAGATGGGACAGTCACCAGAGCCCAGCTATTAGTTTCCCTCCCCTCAAGTCCTGAACATCCGTACTAACAGTGACAACCAAGTTGTCCAATAATTATTAATGAGATCAGAATCCGAGGATCTAAACCAGAGGGGATAAGAATCCAAATTTAGACCGAAGGGGATAAAAATAATAAAGTAGCAAATTCAGTACCGAAATCCTGTACATGTAGAGTTGAGAACGAGATAAAAAGAACAAGTGACAAAATTTCCCGGCAGGCTAAAAGTCTTTATATGTTTTGTACAAAATGGACCAATGATTCTATCGCCGGCAATATCTCGTGAATTTGTTTCCACTTAGCAGCTCAATGCCTCGTATTTCAATGGAAGTGACCGATTGAACCCAGCTTGAGACAGTAGATTTCCAACTGCAGCAAGGTCGCGGCAGAACACCCCCTGGAAAACAGAGGGGCTGGTAGAGCCTGAAGATGTTGCCAATTTATGTGCATTCGAAGTGACCTTATTAGAATCTGAAATCTCCGACCCATATGGTGTTGGTTCGGGTTTTGAATTCTGGGTTGATTGCTGCACTTGAATCGCTGCTTGTGCTGCCTGTAAAGCAGCTGCAGCTTTTCTTCTCTGTTTCTCTGCGGCTTCTTCTTCCATAATGGTGGACATTACACTTGAATAACCCTTCTGAAGCAATCTATACAGCAACAAAGCCGACATTTTTGCACGGTCTTTAACTGAATCAAGATCCCTATCATCTGCAAATTCACACCTCTCAATAAAATTCGTAGCCTTATCAGGCTTGTGCCTCAAAGATAGCAACAAGTGAGCTCTTTCCAGTTCAGACCTTGAACATCCACGTCCCAGCCCAATCAAGGCGTAGTAATCAACATTTCCAGTTTCACCAGAAGCAACCCTCTGCTTCAATTCTTGAATCTTGGTAGTCAGTGAACAGAGTTTTCCAGGAATTTCTCTGTACCTCACATAATGCCTCTTCCAGGCAGGACCTGGAAGCTTCCTGTCTCGCAAGATCGAATTGTACAATAGCTTCAGGTGTTCCAAATCATGAAGACAATCAGGCAAGCAGCGGATGGTTTCCAAAAGCGAGGCTCTTGTTTCAAGAGCCTGAATGCAAGAGGGATTTAGAGCTAAAGTCTTGTTGCAATCACCAATGGACTCTGCAATTCTACCAGAGGATTTATATGCAAATGCTCGGTGCATATAGCATTCAGCAAGGAAACCTTGAGGAGCTCCTCTGCGACCTTCAACAATCTTGCTGAAATGGCGGATGGCTTCAGAATATAAACCTGCATCAAGGGCAGCAATTGCAGCTGCGCGCCTGCGAAGTAGGAGCTTAATATGTGACAGGAGATGCGTAACGTTTTCAGATTCGGTCAGTGCTCGAGGTGGGGTTGGTGGAGCCGTGGAGGTAGATATGTCACCGGAGATTGGGAAGTCAGAGAAGTTATCTTCCGACCAGGAAATGCTTTCACGGCGAAACGCAGCCGTGGAAAGTCGTTTGCCAGTTTGGAGAAGGACCATGGCATCCTCCATTAGACCCAGATGACAACAAGCCTGACCTAAAACCAAGTATCTGCGGCAATTACACGACAACTGAGTTAATACTACCTTGTATACAGGAATATAGAAAAACAAGACAAGATTTGATTTTTCACTTCTCAGAATAAGCAATAATGCGTGTTGACTTGAATAATCAGTATCTGTTAGTTAATTAGAATATGGTCTAGTAAAGATTATAGTCCTACACCCACCAAAAACCACTGACTTCACTTAATTCATCTAAAAACTATTGTTGCCCAAAATTGACCATCCATTGATTTGGCATTACTGCGGAAAAGTAACACACCAACCTCATTTGGAATTCACCACTTTCAACGTAAGAACAATACTAACTCGTGTTTAAAAAATTTCTATTTTCAAGTTCTAAAGCTACTATGGCTTCGTATTAGTTCATCAGCTGATTACCTTGACGATTTAGTGAAGAAATGAAGAAAAACAAAGTAAAAGAACCATACTGAATTGACATTTACTGACAAAACCATTAGAAACGTAACTACTGATCTATCCAGGCAATAAATAAAAGCCATCAAAAGTTGTTCCAAAAGATGGAACATTTCCAAATGTTGCACCAAACTATCATCACCATGTAAACCATAATTACCTCCACTGCCCTTCTTTCTCGCAATTTTTACAGAGGCCTGACATGACTTTCTTCTTCAAATCCGAAACAGAGAAACACTTGAAACTCAGATCAGGCCTCGCCGAATCAGACGACGAGTCGTCGGAAGGCAAGAGCTTCACACGCTCTCTAGAAAGCTGTTGAGACGAGTTATCAGAAGAAACCGAACCCGACTCGTCACCCGCCATTTTGAGACTAGGAATATAGTCTTGAAGCATATCAGCTACGTCCCTGAATCGCCTCAGATATAGCAGCGATCTCGCTTTCAGCTCAAGAGCTACTTCAAAGCGCGGAGAGAGCGCCAATGCCGCGTCGAGAAGATTCAAACCAGAGACAATCTCGCTCTGTTCCTGCGTCGCAATAAGGTTTCTCGCATCTTTCACGTACTTATCTACAATCTGTACATACATGTCATTGTAAAACGGGTTATTCTTCATCAACTCTAAAAACAATCAGTACCCAGTAGAGAACAAGGTGGACTGTTAAAACCCACGAAACATTTCAGATAAAAGATCAAGCATTGTACTTAAAAACAATCCAAAAAACCATCACCTTTCGATTACTAAGCCACCAGTGTTTTCTCTCGGTCCCGTTGTTCAGACATAGAGAAGCAGCCATGATTCTATTCGTCGTTGGCGTGTCGTGTAAGAATCAAACCACCAACACGGAGTCCCTTTCTCTCTCTCTCTCTCTCCCCCCTCTTTCTCTCTAACGATAATACATTTTTTTGGGGTGCTAAGAATCAGACATATATATATATATATATTTACACACACACAGATACATAGATAGAGAGAGAGGGAAATCGAAACTGATAAGTGATAACAGAGTGGGGAGAGGGGGAGATGACGTAATAGATCCCTAATTAAAATTTATTCATATGTTTATATAATTTACATATAATGTTTCAATTTCAAAGCTGGCACCACACCTCAGCCCCTCTCTGTCTCTCTCTCTCTCAGTAATATGTGGTCAATAACACCCTATGATATGACCTAAAGCCTCCAACTAATTGTGAAGACGTTAATTACTGTTGACCGGGTACAACCAGTAGACCCCATGGTTCTTACCGGAAATAGACGGTGACGAGTCACGGGTCCTCGGGTTTAACACCTCAACTACTCGGGCAAAAAAAGATAGGACGCCAGCAGCGAATTGCCCCAAAAGGTAAGCAAAGATGGCTTTTCTCTTGCAATTATTTATTTCTGATCATGTACGATTTGACTCTTTTGTCCCTTCTCATTTTTCAAAGCTCTTCTTCGCGTTCATCGATGTTCAAACCTAAGTAATGAAGTTGGCCACCCAATGAAAGTATATGGTTTAGCAGGATAGTAATTTAGGAAGCGTGGGTTACTTAATTCAAGCCATAATCTAACTAAAAGATATGTTTGTGAAACTGGATCATGTCATTGGGACGTGGATGTTAATGAGGACAAACAAGGAGGATGAATTGGGAAAGTTGCATTGGGGGAGTGAGAAAATTACTCTTCTTCTCACACAAGGCACAGGAATCGTGCCTTTTCCTTTTATCTCACTCTATTATTTTGATTAATGAATGCACATGACAATGGATAGCAAGTCAGAGGCAGGGGGGGCCTTACCTTAAAGCTTCCCTCCCCTTTCTTTCTTGGCCCACCAAAACCCTCCCTCCCCGTTTCCTAAGGACAATCCCATTTCCCTTCCTACAATCTCGTGGACTCCCGAAACTCCTCTTTTCCACATCACCCTTCTTCCTTTCCTACGTGGCAACCAAACTCCATGTCGGCTGGAGTTCTTTCATTACTTTTTGTCCTTGCACGCTTTTGTTTTCTCCAACCTCTATTATTGCATTACATTACCATTTTATATGATCAATGATTTTGCGTGGTGATAATAATTACCAATAATTCGACACAACCTTTCATAGATCTTTACGTATGTTCTCAAATCAAGTTTTGTTTGTGATTATGATTATCTTGGAACTAATGTAGAAGTACGTGGTACAAGGATTAATTGGAGGATTGTGAACCATATTTAGAAAATCATTATGATCACGTACGTATTAATGGTACAAACAGAACCTGCATGCTTTTCTAAATATTGCATGCACCTACTGAACACAGTACCTCAGGATGGATTAGTGTGGGTGCTGTACAGCCTTGCCGTTTCGTTACATGTTGTTGTTTAAATCTCGTATACAATTTAGTGATTCATTTTCAAGAAAACCTTGGAGTCCAACCAAATTCAAAGTGGGGAATGACTGGATGCCTATGAATGAAAATAACCAGTCTTATGATGAAGTCATTAAGGCCTGGCCCTACAGAAAAGAAATTTCCACAAATTGAGCTGTTATTCTTGTTCCCAATGTTTCGGGACCATAGCGATTGACAAGTCAGAACCTAGTGGAAGGCTTGGAGGAGGCCGGCTTCGTCCCCTCAAGAAAGCCGCAGTAGCAGAAGCTCCTGTACTTGTACAGCTCAGTCTACTCCAAAGTCCAAACTCCAGCCTCCAGGTTGTTAATTTATAGGTGGAGATCATCAATAGATAGAAAGTAACGGTGCATGGGCTACAGGGTCCCCTAGCCCTAGGGTGTATGTAATTTGATAAATCCTTATCAACGGACTGTGATTAATTATTTGAGTTACATGCCCCTCCCTTCACGTACAGTACCTCTTGAATTCCACCCCCCGCGCATCCACCACCACTAACTATTTTTAAAACAAAAAATTAAATAAATATAAAATCTTCATTAATATTAATATTACGAGGAAGCTATGAACTCTTACAAGGCAGGAACTATTGAGGTCTTATGTTTGTTTGTGCTTTTCATGTTCAGGAACTATATATTGGGAAAGTTACAATTTGGAGGCCAATT
This sequence comes from Erythroxylum squamatum, assembly GCA_025629845.1. Classification (NCBI taxonomy): domain Eukaryota; kingdom Viridiplantae; phylum Streptophyta; class Magnoliopsida; order Malpighiales; family Erythroxylaceae; genus Erythroxylum; species Erythroxylum squamatum. The sequence goes on along the minus strand of JAOTBA010000004.1, from coordinate 6,194,876 downwards.
GCGAAACAAAGAGCACCAACATATATCATGCATGTGCCTAGTTAAGTTTTTTGTATGGGAAACACATGCCATGTCTCAACCTATTGCAGACAAGGCAGTTACTGGATATTATATATACACCTAATGATAACACCAGTCCTTCAGTCCCAGCTTCGATACATATTTAATTGTAAGCCATGCTTTTCTTCTGGCCCTCGTATATATTTCAATCTTAGCTAATTAAAAAAGCAATTTTCTCTTGTTGCTTGCATGTCTTAATAAATTCATAATCATTAGCACACTTACGCTTCAAATTTCATAATCTATCCAGTAACTAGTTAACACTTAACATTTCAAATTTCATGCACGTTAAATAATTGGAGGGATCCATCGGTTTGTGGCAGTTGACTGGTAGCTGGAAGGCTAATACATAATGAAGATAGATATATGAAGTGGTTAGCACTCTTACAATGTGTAGACATTCAACCTAAACAATAACGAGAATTCTAATATGGTGTTAATAATTCATAATTATTAACATAAGCTTTTTTTGTTTTTTTCTTAATTTGTCTCTCATGTTGTGGATATAGATCAATCCCATAATCGTAGGTGTCGTTTACATGGGTTTTGTTTAAGCGTTTAATGAGTAATATTAGGTGATTATAGCCAAAATAAATCCAATTATCGAGGGGTTTTAGTTGTACTGCAATTAGAAGAATGAGCGAAAAATATCTGTAGCCAGCTTTTAATCGTGACCTAACTCTTCTTATTTTCCTTTTACGTATCTTTCAGGTGGTTGATGATGAGAAAACCTAGTTTTAGTCCTGACTCTTGTACATATCCGCCTATCACTTCCAACTCTTGCACGATCAAAACTTTGTTTTGGGTAACTTTTATAATCTGACTTTCGAGGAGAGTCACGAGTCACCACAATAGCTCTCTGTTTTTCATGATAATGAACTGAATCCATGCAAACCCCAACTTTGCTGCATAATCTTGTAACTTTAAAAGTAGATATGACAGTCTAAAAGTATGGAACGTATCAGAATTTGAATATGATATTGTTTTTATTTGCGAATATTCATATATACAATTGAACTCTAATGGGAAGATGTCATCTCACTTATGTGTTTTGTCATAGCACAACTGATTAATGGAAAAGGAAACGTGTCCTTCATTAATGGAAACGTTCATCCTCTGCCACAAATTATAACAGATGAAATATCAAAAGACAAAAGCATAATAATTGACCCACTTACTTACTAACTGCTCTTAAAAAACAGGTAGTCACAAATTTTGAAGCGTCATTCAACACTCCCCCTTCTTCAAAATTGCATACTCCAAACTTTTGTTGGAAGTAATTATGTTTGGCCAATGAAAGTGCTTTGGTCATGACATCTGTAACTTATTTGTTGGTCTGTCAAAACTTTAACTCTATATCTCCTTTTGTAGTGAGACTGCAAATAAAATGATATCTAATATCAATGTGTTTTGTTTGGCTATGAAATGTTGGATTTTTTGTCATTGCAATGGTTGCCTTGTTATCACAAAATATTTTTTTTGCTCCTTCTTGAACGTGATGAACATCAACCAATAACCTTCTCAACCAAATGGCTTGATATGCTGCAGAGGTTACAACAACATACTCTTCTTCCGATGATGATAATGCGACCACATCTTGTTTCTTTGATCTCCAAGAAACTGCTGAAAATCCTAAGTTGAAAACATGGCCAGAGGTACTTCTTCTGTCATTTACACATTGATTGAGCTCAAGTTTATATTGTTAATTGGCTACATTTTCATGACTGTTAGTGTACTTTTTTGACTCTTAATTTGTGATTTTGTGCTTAAATTAGCCCCTTGCGGTGAGCTTATGTTTTATGCAATTTGTTAGTAAAATTGTGCAAATTGA
>JAOTBA010000004.1:6172401-6184967 GCA_025629845.1 Erythroxylum squamatum | reverse complement strand
ATATAAATATTATTTAAAGTATATTAAACAATATGCAAAGCACAATATATTAATTATTATATAATTTTAAACCATATAAAACATAAATGAAAATATATCTAACCAAATCTTTTATATAGATTATAACATAAGTAAACTAGTATCGAAAATAAATATTAAAACATATAAAAAAGTCAAATAATATTATATAAATCCCAAAATAAATATCCACGTTGAGTAAATAGTCAAATACATAATAAACGGGAAGATGAGTTAGTGGATATTGTGAGAATTATGTGTAAAACATAAGGGCAAAAGGGACTAAAAAATAGACTCATTAATTGATCTGAAAAATTTACCTGCAAAAGCGCTTTTTTGAGAAGCTCCAAATTTGAGCTTTTTAAAGAGTTGTATTTTGACTTCCAAAAATGTCATATCTATTAAAGAAGTGTTTTTTTATTTTACAGTCAAATATTCATTTTTCTTAAAAAAGGCTTTTGTGATAGAGAAAAGTACTTATTGACCTTTCAAAAGTTCATCAAAATAGGCACTAAATACCAAAAGACAAAAGCATAATAATTGACCCACTTACTTACTAACTGCTCCTAAAAACAGACAGGTTTTGAAGCATCATTTAACACTTATTACATTGGACCAATCCCTACCATTTATTTCAGACAAATCATTTGTTTATAAGACTATTTTCAACGATTTTTATTATGTTTTATACATAAGACTTCTAAAAACAATAAATACTAAATGACTATCAAATATAGTTTTTGAGATATCAGTGATTGAAGATTTAAAAATATATTTATGCATGGTGTTAACATAATTCCCATTTAAATATTTTGCATGTTTATAATATAGCTTAAAAGATTATATTAGAGAATCTTGAAAATAATAAAGGCTAAAATTCACATTTATGACTAATTTAATGCAATTTATAATGTATTCCGTAAGCCATGATATAATAAACATAATAGTAAAAGATCTCCTTTATATAAGGAAATTTAAAATTTAATTTTTTAAATTCTTAAAAATATTTATTGTTAGAAACCCTATATCTTATATTTCACTTAAAAATTTTGACAATGGAATGCATGTGACATGGAACTTGACATTAAAATCAACCAATGCTGCTTATATAAGTTTAACTCTTAATTTGAGTTTGAATCAATTAAATCCAACTTAAATTAATAATTAATTATAACTATTTTAAAATTTTAATATAAGTTGAGTTTAATTAGTATGGATTGAGTTTAAAAGTTAAGTTGGGTTAACATGTTATTAATGTTTGATTAACCTACGTTCATGTCGTGCTTTTGTCATTATTTTTTAACTTAATTCTATGAGAAATAATTTTTTTTTAAAATTGAAAACATTAAAAAAATTTCAAAATTTAAAGATTAGAGAATTTTAAAAATTTTTAAATAACAGGAGAAATAAAAAATTTAAAAATTATGCTTCAAGTAACTTAAGAGAAGCCTAATGAAATAGTTAAATTAAAGACAAAGCGCCAGATGGCCAATATACTGCCAGCAAGATCCTTATTTAAGCCAGGGAATCGTCATCAAGGGATATCTCTAGTATCTTAATCACAACGAACTCCTACTGTTAGATTAGAAGTTGTAACCAAATAGGAGATCATGGTCCTATCCCTTAATAGTAGGATCAAGCCTAACCAACTACTAGTAGTGCACATCATGTTCCTAAATTGTAGCAACTACTACGTATAATCATTCTATAAATTAGGCTCTGTATCAATGAAACAGAATCAATGAAAAATATTCAACTTCTGATCAATTATGTTTTACAACCTTTTTCTTCTAAACACCTACCACCATGAACAATATAATCAGTGCTTAAGGGTGAATCATCTAACTAATTAAAAATAATGGTTAATAAACAGAGAGCCAGCCATTCCCATTCTCTAGCTAGACATGTTGGCATCTGAGGGGGCAAAAGCCGAGACCTGAGCATCTAATTCTCTTATTATTTTGCAAATTAGCCACAAACATGACACCAAGTCCTCTTTTAATTTGACGGCACAAAAGAACACCAAGACCATTTTTATTACAGGAATTTAACCAATCATATGGCCTGCTATTTCTCTGCACCAGAGAAAAAGCTCTGAGGGCTGCACGTGTCCGCGGATTGAATTTCACGTGGAGATGGGTAGCCAATCCATGTGAAGATGCTCCGACTGCTCAGCTCGTATATGCTTACCGAATTGGGTTGGTCTTATTGCCATCACCTTCTAATAATGCACTCAAGTCTCAGATGACTTTTAGGCTTCTTCTTTTTTCCTAGAATTCAGAGTTATAAAGTCATTTTCAGATCTTATATGCTTTTCTTTAAGCATCTATAAGAGCTTGTATATAATTCTTGTGCGTAATTGCCATTATATATCCTCCTAATGCATCTTCAAGCGTAAGGCATAGTTTGAAGAATCATAGTTGGCGTGTTGCACTGAAATTTAAAGGCAAGGAAAAGCGGTATCAGTTAAATATAAGCAGAAGCAGGTAAGCATATGATTCCTTTTTAATGTATTAAATTCCAAGTACGTACTTGTCATACATGTATCTAACAGTTGAAGTATCTATCGTTCTTAACTGCTTGGTCTGCGATGTCAGAGGATAAAATTAAATATAGCCAGGTAATAGAGTACCGATCAATTGCTTCATTCGTTTCTGGAATATATGAACCAACCTTCGACTCCGAGGCTAATGTTAGCAACGAACTAAACATGATTATTGCTTTTAACCTCCCAAGACATGAGCATCTTGTCTCTATGTATCAAAGTTTTAGGATGTAATAGTTATAGATTCTTAACCGTGAATATCCTAATACGTATACGTTCGAACAAATCATATATACTTGCTAAGGGTGTATGAGAATCAGCTCCATACAACCAATGCAAAACACATCTTTACCATCTTTTCAAATTGTCAACGGTTGACCAAATGGGATTAAAGTATTAGACGCGTAGTTGACCGTTAACCCTTCAACTTGATCAGGGGTTGTCACTTGGCCTGCCAGAATTGGGTTTTAACTAATACATTTTCGACCAATTGCAGAGAAGTCCATGTGCTTCAGATCCATGACCTGCTCTCGTCGTGGAACTTGGTTTGCAAGTTGCAGCCAACAACGTGACAATATTTAGTGATAACAGCTCTTTGTGTTCTTTTTCCTTCTTAAGTTGTTATTACGAACTAATCTGAAAAAGGACCTTGAGGTGAATTATTACCAGAGAATCATATTCCATACGAAGGCTCTTTTTCATCTATAATAGTTCGTGAGTTATTTCAAATGGCATGGGCTAGCAGATTGGAATATTATAAAACGTGCAAAAGAGGTGGTGTTGGATTGGGATTGGCTTCTGAGGCATATCTCCAAGTTTTGGAATCTTTTCGAGTCATGACACTTCATCCCTACAGAGTCAGCCTTTGTTAAAGCTTTCTGCTTATACGTACGATTCATTACCAAACTAAACAGCAATAAAATATACAAACAAGAAAACAAAGCAGCAGAAGCAAAAGAAAATTCTTTCCACATGGTTTACTCAACCCTGTACATCCCCTTTGTTCACCCAAAAATTCTTTAACCCTATCAAAAGTTCCAACCTCATAAAGTAGAAAGCTTCAAAATCAAGCCAAAGATGTAACATAACACGCAGTGATATATTCCGGGACATCGAAATTCGTAGAGTTTTGAAATGGTTGCGAGTAAAATAAGCATATTGTCCAATTCGTTTCTTTTTATTTGTTTTAGAGCTCTAATGGTGACAAAAAAAGAGTGCAAAGCCAAAACGTAAAACCGGCATGGTAATGGCAAGAATGGGCATGAATGAATGCTCCATCGCACAAGAGGTCTATAGGAAAACGACTTCTGGATTGTACTGTACCACTAGGTACTTGATGCTATCATCACAATGATGTGGGTTTTGGATATTGGATACTCTCTCGTCGTGTTCCTTTCAAGGCCAGAGAAACCAGCAATCATAAAACTTGGTTTATAATATATATGTCAAGATCAGTGCCATGCTGCTCCTATAACGTTTTTGTCCTGCCCTCGCACATGCAGTCGTTTACCTTTCAAGGAGATTTTGGGCGTCTTCGTAAGGCCTGAGGACTGTGCACATGGAAACTTGAATGTACGTGACTAGGAGGAATAGCCTCTATGATGGTGCTCCCTTATTTTGGCACTCTAATCCATTTGCGAACTAATGTCAACTTGTTCGCTTGCACTCAAATAGAGAGCTTAATAGTCACTTGGTTTGATGACAGCTCATGCGAGATGACATGACCAACAAACGTACAGCTTATATTCTTCTGCTACCAGTACCATAGATGGTATTCGCAATTTTCATGCAGGACCTGGTTATCCAAAGTTCAGAGAACTGCATGGTAAAATTTAGTATGTTGATTCTTGAACTCAAAACTGTGCGCAGGGGGCCGAAAACCTGCAAGATTCTTAAGTGACAGGCATGCTATTGTGATATTCTGCACACTGTGGCAGGCTTTGCTTGCCAGCCATTTCGGAGCTCAATTACTCTTTCTTCTGCTGTTAGGTACCAGTGCCCTAGGAGGGCAAGCTCGTTGTACGTGCAGTAGTACCACTTATCCAATATGGATAATCACTCAACACTATTTGTTGATTTTGATATAAATGCCTGGAACGTCATTGGCAGACTGGCAGTTGAAGGAAAAAGGGGCATCAAATATCACAAGTAGCTCTCATTTTGATTATTCATGGCCTAATTGATAATTTATCATGATTTTCAGGACTAGTGTAGAAATGTCCATGAACTAGAAAAAGGGGAAATTTTGAGCTGTAACAATGTGCTCTTTTGGCATTAAAGTTACAAAAAAAAAAATTGAAAGCTCTGGACTCTGCGGATAATCAGAAGCCGGTTGAAGATAACATTAGACAGGCAGGATTAGATGAGGATAAGGAGGAATGCTAATCATCACGTTGACCTAATTAATTCCATCAAGTGACAATATGTTCAGGAGAATTGCTGCATATGGATCCGTAATCTGATTCAGATAAGATTGGCAAAACCTGCACTTCAAGTTAAATCAATTAGCGTAGATTTGGGAAGACATGGCATGGTGATCTGTTTTTCAAGTGTTCCTAAGCCATTTTCTACCCACATATATACCCTTCAGTCCTGAGACCAGTGAGGTACATAGGTGGATATGGAACAGAAACCGGGAAAAAATGAAGAATATTCAGAATCCTGCTTACAGGGGCTGGACGCGCGAGCGTATGGATTCGAGGTTGTGTAATTTGTCAAATGGTTCATCGACACAAACGAGATCAACTCGACGATTTGAACGTGGATTTGCTAAAGCTTTAAGACAACAACATGTTCCTTGATGTTCAGAATAAGAACAATGTGAAATTTCATATTAAGTCTCTCTAAGCAGGGTTAGCAAAAGACATTCTCCTCATTGATTCGTAACCTGCCTTCAAGCATTTTGGAAAAGTTCTTCAGAAATTTTCGTTACACAATAACAATCCTTCGTCCAAGGGATCATACATTCTCTAAAATCAATGTATTCAGCTTTGATAAAGAACTTACTTCAATGTAATTCAAGTATACTTATATTCTCAGCATCGACGTTAACAACTTACAATCCAAAATGCAAAAGATTATTCATGTAATGTAATTCATTTCTTTCAATACAGAGGAAAATCCTTTTGTTATGCTTTGCACCAAATGACTAGTAAATTTCGTCTAGTGACAATTGAGCAGAGAAATTCCTGTCTTCTTTAAACCATCCTCAAAAAGAATGGTTTCTAATGGTTATTTTAAAGAAGAATCGGCCATCACTAAGAATTGCCGGGTGACCATCAGTGCCCCAAAAGCAAGTTAGGACTTGATGATCCCTAGTGCTCCTGCTTGAAGTGACACCGAGTGTTTGGTATCACCAATGTGAATGCTATGCTCTCCCAATGGAATTCTTCGAATCCCAGACCTATCCACTACGCTCAAGAACTTGCACACATGTATGTTAATCCCCACTCTTTGTTGTGCTCCTGCAGCCACATGTACCTTTTCAAAGGCCACCAGTTGTTTGGCGGGAGCCCAACGTTGGGCAGGCGGTCTGGAGTAGACCAATAATGTGTGGGTTCCGTCCTTTGAGCCTATGTTTTTAACATCTACTTGAAGTCCTAACGAAAGCTTATTACATTTGGCATGTGTAACTTTGATTGCTTTGCCTGAGATGGTTATGTTTCCCGACCCACGGCGATGCCCGTCAATAGGCACTGAGACCATGGTGGGTGCATTTGCTATAGTATGAACAAAGTTTGTGTAGCTTAGTCCGTGCCCGAAAGGGTACAATACCGGACCTTTATAAAACCTATAGGTTCTTCCTGGATAGCCCTTTGATTCGCTGGGCCGCATAGCCATGTTTGTCATTGGCAGTTTTGTTAGGTACTCTTGTGGATACCATGTCATAGGTAGCTTGCCTCCTGAGGAAAAAAAAAAAAAAATTGCATGCCTTAGCTAAATTGGATAAAAGATGTGAAAGAAAAACATAAGCTAAAACCAACCTGGGTTGGCTGTTCCAAAAAGAACATCCGATATGGCTGCTCCACCGGCCTGGCCCGGATATCCAGCCCATAAGATGGCAGAAATCCTCGGGTCATTGTGAGCAAAAGTGACATCAATAGGCCCACCAGACATCAAGACCAATATTGTTGGGCCTTTAGAAGCTGATGCAACCTTAGAGACAAGATCTTGCTGTCGTCCAGGAAGAAGAAGGCCGGCCCTGTCCCTAGTTTCTGCCTCTACAGATTGGTCAAGCCCCATCACTAGAACTGTTGCATCAGCTCGACGAGCGGCGTCAATGGCTCCACCAAAGAGCTGGTCATCTGAGCAAGACACATCCACACAACCCATTTGGTGAATTGTCCCAGCGTAATTCGCAATTCCTTGGACCGGAGATGTATATCCACATGCAACGCCTAATGACACCAAAAACCAATGAGTACCTAGAGGGTAAAATTCTGTTACGAAGTCTATTGCTCAAAACTTACCAGCGTAATTGCCAATCATGGTCACGGTGACATTGGAATTAGGCCCAATAACTGCAATTGTACGATGTCGGCGAGCAGATAAGGGCAGCGAAGGGCCTTGATTCTTAAGTAGAACAATGCCTTGTCTAGCGGCTTCGAGGGCGAGCTCTTGGTGTGCCGGTGTGCAAACATCATTTGGTCCTAGATTCCCATAGGGATGTGCTGATGGTTCACCATCAAACATTCCTAGTCTCATTTGGACCGTGAGTGTATTGATCAACGCCCCATTTACATCAATTTCTTTAAGCAAGCCCTTCTTGACCGCGTCCTCGGTGTGCAACCCCAGAAAGGGACCACAGTCCAAGTCCAATCCTGCTCTAATAGCATCGGCGGCTGCTTCTTCGGGAGTAGATGTGTAGTGTTGCTGATCATAGTAAACTCCGACTGAGTCACAGTCCGAAACAATGTACCTGCGAGCATGTGAAAAGAACATCATCAACCAAAGACATCGACGACGATAGCATCTGTGGAATGATTACAACATTATATACTACCCGTTGAGCTGCCATTGACCACGAACGGTTTTCCGCAGCAGATTGGGATCGGCACAGGTGGGGACGCCGTTAACTTGATTGTAGGAGCACATAACACTTGCCACCTTCCCCTCCTTCACACATGCCCTGAAAGGCACATCAAATGTGTCCACAACGTCCTGCTTGCTCACCTGTTGACACAAGTCAATCCAACGTCAGACAGCATTCACAGGCGTGTACACGTGGATCTGGACAGATGGAAAGTAGAGTCCAATCCAATCCACACGCAAGTTGATAATAACATATACATGAATGGACCGTAGAGAAAAGCAAGAGCTGAGCAAGCGCCTTTTCGTCGACTTGTAAGGATTAGGAAAGGATAAGACAGAACTTTCTTTGGTCAAGAAAGAACCAAGAAAAAGTAAGTCATGAGCATGTTGGAACGAGATGCTCTTTTTCCGTTCATACCGTACTATTTAATTTTGTCTAACAAATTTTATATAAAAGTACGGATTAGATTTAATAATATAGAATTTAATAAAATACGTAAAAATTCATTAACAAAATAGAAATCTCGAGTATGTTGCCCACAAATTGAGAATATATTTTTTTCTTTCAATTAATCAATTCTCAATTAAATAATTATATGAGATTAAAAATATATAGTGATAATAGCTCATCAGCAGCTCTATTTTACTGACAAACCTGCCCACTGGTTTTGCTAGCTCCATGCTTTTGCTGGAAAGAATTCAGGGAGTAGTTGAGGTTAGTGCCAAAGTATTCAAAGCACACAAGTAAACGACCAGACCATTTAATCTTCACCACCCCTAACAATAACATTTACTCTATCTTCAACGTTAGGTCAACCAGATCAACGATCAGGACACATAATCATTTGACGCTTAAGGTCTCACAATGCAGATTAGTACAGCAGAATACCAACTTTTTCGTTTCAGTAAAGCAAAAGACAAAAATATACCTGTGCGTTGAAGTGGAACCGATCGACGCCGTTCCAGTTATCGAGGTCGTAGGCGGTATAGTGCTTACAGCAAGCAGCTACTTTCAACCGGTCACCGTCATTTCCCTGTAGACCTCTGACGTAGCTGGCAGCATATGTAGCTGAAACAACCGGATCTTCACCGGGGGTCTCCTGTGACCGGCCCCACCTGGGATCTCTTAATATGTTCACGTTTGGGCTCCAATACGTGAGCCCGCCCATCCCTCCGTTGTACATTGCTCTGGCTTCGTCTGACACGACCTGCGACCCACGGGCGTACATTAGTATCCCAACAATGTCTGATCTAAATTGCGCAACTTGGTTACTATCTCTCGAAGTGACGTTTCCCTGATGACTGATTATTGTATGTGCAAGTTGGAGGACTCATTAGATGCAAAGACAAAGTGGAATGCTTAATCTCTACTTTCTTTTTTCTTCTTTTAATTCTTGTTTTGTAACCCCAAGTCGTCCTAACTGTACTGAAAAAAGTGATCAGAAGAAGAAAAAGTAATGCTTCTCGATGGATATTGGACAATTTTGGTGTTGGAATAATAATACCATTAAAAAATTGAAAGATAAGATTAGCAAATGTTAAAAGTTCAACATATATATGGTACAATAGTCCATGGCAGTTGTCAGCTGCCCCTGTAAAAGATGTTCAGCCTATGGCCCACAAACACTAAATGTGGGATTCATTGGTTATCAACTTCGATTTGTTCATGAAAGATTTGTGGCTTGAATTTATTATTCTATGATCCGCCAAGCAAATTGCAAGACACAGGTGACAGTTTTCATGGCAAATGGACCTTCACCGTGAACAAATTGTTCCCAAACAGTTTTAAATGCCTTTATTCCAAAAGAAAAAGGCAACACCAAGGACGCTCCTCATAGGTTAGGACAGTGATATAGAATCTAATAATAATCCACTGAGACAATGATTAAGAAAAACTAAAGAGTGTTTACCCGTCCAATGGCCTCCCACAATGTTGCATTGAAAGAGGCGGCGGTGGTGATGACTTGAGGGAAGCTAGTGGCACCAGGAAAAGCCCCACCAAATCTAGTCCCGGGTCCGACGTTGGACACACCATGAAGAGCCTCAGACCACCACTCGTACCCTTTAATCCCCAGTCGTGGAACAGCCGCAGCATTGTTCACCAACAACTGGACCTTCTCCTCTAGTGTTAACCTTCCAATGAGATCTCTAACCCTGTCTTGTATCGCCAACTTCACTTGGCAAAAGGGGAAGTTCTTGGTAGCTCCGTTCTTGGGGTCGCAGGCAAATGGTTCAACAGCTATCGTGCTATGCAAAGAAGTGCACAGCGCGAAGATTAAGAAAACAGAGAACTTGGATAGGGCTATGGTAGCCATTAATGCAGTGCAACGAAATGGGGGTGAGGATATGGGAAGAAAACAAAGGTGTTGTGTTTAAATAGAGGAAACGAAGCTTGCTCGTGCGAGAATGGGAGGCGTGATGACGTAGGAGCACAACTTTGATGATTGATTCTGGTCATTTTTCTTATTTGTTTAAAATAATAATTTTAAGCTTTCCACTTTGGGAGTGAGGGCTAGCTTTGTTAGTTGATAACAGCTTAATTCATAAGTAAAATTCACCTGCCAAACGTAATATGGGATTTATGTAATCTGACATGGCATATTCCTATTAGTTGTTCACTGCCCAATGAATGTTAGGTCCACAAAACAGGCGAGTTTTGGATGGTCAGGTGAAGTTATATCATCAAATTGGATGACTTAGATGCCAGTAATGATATTGCTTCTGATATTTCTGTAAAAATTGTTTTGTAATGCCTGGCAAGCATCACAGGTTTTGGACAGGCCCACTTTGGCTTCGCTGCTAAGTGTAAGGAACAGATAGAGAGACTTAGAATCGTGGGTTTGGGATACAGATGTGATGAGTATGCTTTTGGATCAAATTGAGAGGAATGTGGGTTTTATTTGTTATAAGGTATCTTGGCTTAAAAGAGAGATGAAGTGAGGCAGAGTCAGAATCTCAGTTGTAGCAAACCCCATGCTGGACGGCGAAAGTTTAAGCATCGCAAGCCTTTGGTCTCTATTTTTCTCTAAACCAACAAAAAGAAACGAGCGTTTCTCCGACCAATTACCATCAAAACCATCAACCTTTTAAATTTAAATGTCATTTTCCAATTAATGGCAGGAACATGTATACAATGCACAAACTTCTATGGTTTGTGCTTCCTTGAATAAAAGCCAACCTAATAGCATGTGAGCATAGAATGGCAATGTGGGAATTTCCTGCTGCTCAGGCTTACACATTATGGTTAGATTGGGCGGCTGTACTCGTTAAATATTTTTGGTGGTGTATATGTATAGTTTGTGAAAAAATGTTACTTTGCTTGGGTGTTGGGGCAATATGGATATTAGTTATCAATTGATGATTGGGAGAGAACAGGAGAAAACATCCATTTAAGTAGTAGTGCATTGAAAAGGTTGCTACAGTTTCCGGGGAAGTTGCCCATTTTTTCTTTTCTTTTTTTCTGCATCAGAAGTTTGTCCACTTCTATGCACTCCCTGGTTCTCCTTTTTTATAATTATATTTTTAAGTGATATAAATTAATGTTACCTTTACTTTAGTTTTTACAGTTTTAAACTATACTTTGAGTTTCATTAATTATTTCATGGTAGGACTTTTTTTTATTGCATTTAAAAGATTTTTCATGTATATATCTAAGTTGAACACCCACTTTATTTTTGTTGATAATGTAGGATTTTTATTAAGGACATTAATTATAATATTAATATAAAGTGATTAGTGACATTTAAAGAATAAATTAAAGGGTTAATCACAAAAAATCTCAAATTTTTTACTTAATTTTATAATTATAGATCGAACTTTAAAAAGTGAAAATTAAATCCTCAAACTTTCATTTTTTTTCAAAACTAACTGGGATATTATTTTTGTTAACATGTTAACGTGGCAAGCTACATAAGACAAAAATCTAAACATGTATTATTATAGTTGAATAAAATTGTATAAGTTAGACTTAATTAAACTAATTAAGTAAAATTAAGCAAATTAAAGAAAAGTAAAAGAAAAGGGTTAAAACCCTAAATTACTCTTTCAGTTTTTTACCCTTTTAAATTGGAATTTTCTGTCACACACCTTTTCTTTGCTCCTTTTCGCATGACAAAGTGTTCTTCGACCAACTACAAACATTTTTAGCTCCTTTTCACATAAACAAGAGAAGCTCCTCATCATTGGCAACACACTGAGACCTTCTTTGAACAACAACTTGAGGTATAAACATAGTATCAAGCTTCAATGCCTCAACATATGCCTTTTGCCTGACTATCCATTGCCTAGACCCATAAGGGTCCTTCCAACCCATATAATCCCAATAATCCACATGAAATGCCAACACTATCATTGGTGCTTCTAGTGAAAAATCTCCTCTCCTTAGCCTTGACAACTGTACCTCCGACGATGTTTTGCACCCCTGAGATGAAAACAACTCCATCAACACTGCCGCTCCTCAGTGCTGCTCCTTGATCGATGCGTCAAACATCACCGTCCCATGCACGTTGTTTGAAGAGCTACTAATACTTTCTTGTCGAAACAAGCGAAGAGACAAGAAGCCATTAAGGAGTGTTTCTTGAGGGTGTGTAATATGACAATAAAAATGACAAAAAATAAAAGAGAACGTTTGTATAATTAACGTGAAATGTGAAATGAGAGGGAGAGAACGAAAGGGTTGGTGGTGAAAAGAGAAATGAGGAAAAGGAAGACTTAATTAATTAGTTTAATTAAGTTTGACATGTACAATGATCTAGGGTTTCTTCCTTGTATGGATTGTGTAGGAAAATTCTAGTGTATGTATCACATACACACGGTGTGGAAAACAAAATTTTTTTGTTCCGGGACGTTCCCGAAAGCCAGGATCCATGTGTCTATATAAAGAGTCAAACCATAATGACCAAAGTAGACCGTCTCTAACGGTATCCACGCAGAGGTCGGAGAACCTAACCGGGGCAAACCCTTTTGACCCGGG
>JAOTBA010000004.1:6139230-6149720 GCA_025629845.1 Erythroxylum squamatum | reverse complement strand
ATTGAACATGCATTGTGCATACTTTCTATACATTGATGTGCATAAAAGAACACTTGTGCATTTGTGCAAAATGTGATATTTGCAAATGTGTTTTGTATGATATAGAGGAGCTTATTGGACGCCAGTCGGACATTGCCGGACCATCCAGGCAATAGCTTGTTGGAGCGTACTGTGAGTCAACCTAGATGATTTCCTAGGATTGATCTGATTTGATTTGTTTAGACTTCCAACATTATTAAACTGATTGCGATTTGTCTATGAATTCTGGACTTTAATTGTCCGAGGAGATCAATATTCGGGAATGTATTGGAAGTGCTTTGATTGTGGCTTTGATTGCTATGGAATTTTGAATGTTATGTGAATTCTCAACGAAAGTTGAATGCCGGACTTAGGTCCGATGATTATAAGTTTTGTTTGAGCATCATATGTGATTGCCATATATGCCACATTCAATTTTGATGCATTTCATAAAATGCATGCACAGATAAAGGCGTTGTGACTTAAGTTGCAGGTATAAAGCGCTTCCACGTAGAGCTTTGCTCCGTAATATATGTGTGTGCACGTAGAGCTATGCTCCGTGATTGTGTTCTGACTGAGCCCTATGGGCCAGTATTTATATAAGTATGTGATAAGCATTCAGTCACAGCTTATCACAATAATAAGAACGAATGTGAGTCTCATATGCATATGTATTTGATTATTTATGATCTGTTTCACAATGATTAAATGTTATTCCATATTTTGGGAGTTTTTGAATAATAAATGTATGTGAGACTGAATATTTGTGTATTATGTGATATGCGTTTATGATCCGATGAATTCATCAATGATGGTTCATTCACTGAGTTTGCAAAACTCATCAAAAATTGCAATGTGGCATTTCAAGTACGAGACAGGAGACCTAGTTCCTTAGTTAGGACTTAAGGAATCTTTTGGATAGAGATATGGCTCAGAGGTCTGTCAGCTAACACCAGAAGTGCTCTAGCATTATTTTTTGTAATTTTTTTTGAGAAATTGAAAATTTTCTCATTGATGATTGGTATAATACAAAGGATGAAAATACTATAGAGCCTCAAGCTCCAATACATAGAGGAAAATGACAACGTGCACACTAGACCCCAAAAAAACCAAACAAGCGTTCGAACTGTCATAAACCAAAAGAGCAAAACGACGCTTCACTTTACAGAGACTCCCAAAATATTTCCAAATTAGGGTTAGAGATTGTTGAGCGAAGAGGCGAGGAAGTTACTCGACGAATGGATCTCCAACGCTGGCTTGCCAGCACTAGATTACATACAATAGCAAACGTGAAAGGTACTGAGACGTAAATCTTCGATTGGATTTTGAAGCTTTTCCGAGTATAACTCGTTTCCTTCGAAATTTTAGCAGGAAGGCGAATCTCTTTGGGACTTAGAAGAACGGTAATCCCAGCTTGGAAATCCAACTAGGTAGGCTCTTGAAACTACATTACCTCTCCTTCCTACTCCTTCAGCTAATCAGATCTATGATGTCATGTAGGAAGGAAGCGAACTAAGTTGACTGTGATGATGGGGGTGAGCAGAGCACCACCGGAGATAGCGGATCCAGGTACTTCTTCTTTTTTGAAAGCTATATAGATCCTAAGTGGGGTTCTGTAGACTATATTTGCCAAATATTGGCCAGTCTTCCACTACAATGTCGGATGAACTGATGGATGATCAGTTGCTCCCTGATGCTTGTAGTAATGAGTTCAATGGTAGAAGAGGAGAATTAGAATGGTCTCTAAATCTTCTGCCATTCCTTTCATTCCAGATTACCTGGGCACATGTAGCAGATGATAATAGTAGGATTTCCTTCTCATGTTTAGACATCTGCAATTGAGGGATATCCAGTATGATAGTAGTAATACTATCATTGGAATAGTCAGGAAAACTTAGTTTAGAGACCTTACTCCACACCTCCTTTGAAAACCGACATTTAAAGAATAGATGATCTCTAGATTCATCCTCCTGCTTGCATAGAATACATGTCTTAAGAATATTCAAAAAATTCAACCTATCCAGAGTTCTTAGTCTGTTCTACATAATGGCTGCGTTTGGTTAACATCTTTTCAGCTGTTTTTTAGCTGTTTGACTTAAATCAGATGTTTGACTCATACCAATAAGCTCTTTATTTGTTTGGTTAGCAGCTGGTTGGGTTGGCTGATTCAACCCAACCAGCTATTTTTTCACCAGCTCCTCTACTGGAGCGTTTGAAGACAGCTGATTCATTTATGTCGGTATTGCCCCTCTCTGCTCTCTGCTCTCGGTCTTTCCATCTTCTTCTTTTTCTTCCTCATTCTTCTTTTTTCCCCTTTGTTGTTCCTCTCATTCTTCTTTTTTCCCCTTTTACCAAACATCAAATGACAAACAGCTAATGTAATCAGCTGGTTAAATCAGCTAATATAATCAACTATCAGCTAACAGCTGATAGAATCAGCTAACAGCTAATCCAATCAGCTGATTGCCAAACAAGGCCAATATTTAATTACTAAATTTTAGACATGATTGAGGTTTCATCTGTTAAGAATTTAATTAAGATAATTTTAAAAAGTTATGGTTCTTTTTTGGTACATTTATTAAGAAATTTCAAGTTCTAACATTTATTTTATTATAAATATTAAGGTTTAAAAGAGACTTTGATAAATTAAATATGTTAAACTTTTATTCATTTATTAGTTAATATATGTTTTAATTGTTAAATAATGATATAATATTTTTAAAACTATTTCCCAGATAAATATTTTTCAATTTTCAATTTATATATATCTAAAGATGTTTTTGATCGTCATCTTTGCTATTACTATTAATAATATTATTATTATTAATTTTCTTCTTATTATTATTATTATGTTTATGATTGTTAGTTTTATTATTATTATTATTATTAGTAGCAGCAGTATTTATATATATATCTATATATTTATTATTTTACTTTATTTTATTTTATTTTATATTATGTGTTATTATTTGTTTTTATTTATTTTTAAAAAATTCCAACCATTTTATTATATTTTATTATTTATTTTTATCATCATTTTTAATTAGTATTTTTCATTACTATTATTTATTTATTTTATTTATTTATTTTTATGTATTTGTTTTATTGTTTTATTATTACTTTAATTTTTTCTTTCATGTTGGTCATTTGAAAATAACTTCTCCATTAGCTAGAGATAAGCTTGCGTAGTACTAGACCTCATCAGACCCTGCGCCTCAGCGAGTTTCCTACTAGATGTTTTTTTTGTATATTTTGAGATGTTTTAAATTTATTATGTTGAATAAAATAAATTTATTATAAAAACAAATTTAAAGTTCTAAGACAAAATTCAGAAATTCAACTAAAATTTTTTAAGTAAAATATTAAAAAAAAAAAGAGAAGCGAAAGTAAACAGACACAAATATACCAAGCTCAAAGCTAGATGGAAAAAACTACAGTATGTTATAATTCCTATCAAATCATCTACGACTTAAAGTCATGGTATCTTCCAATAATCCATATTTACTTAGTTATTCATTGTACTGCTTAATTAATAGAATTCCCTTAGTGGATGCACTCATTTTTTTGCTGTTGTTTGTTGTAGAATTAATTTTCTAAACGTATATATGGTGTAGACAAGCGGCAAACAAGAGAAGTAGGAGTACGATACAACTAGGGGTGAGCATTCAGATAATTTGAGCCCAATTTTCACTGTTCGGGCCTGGCTCGAATTACCCGAAATTTTTTCCATCTTACCCAGCCCTAACCCGAACTTTCAATTACCCGAACTTAACCGGGCCGATTTACCCGAATTTACCTAATTACCCTATTTCATAATTCTTTTAAACCTAATTCGGGTAATCGGGCCGGCCCGAATTACCCGAAATTTAGCATTTACTTACCCGAATTAATTTGGGCCGGGCCGGGTAATCGGGCCGGCCCGAATAATGCTCACCCCTAGATACAACTACTGAATAATACTCTTGGGGTACGTTGGATTCGCTGCACGTGACTATTAAAAGATCCAAAATTTTCTTAAAATGAAAATGAACTTTCTTCTTAGTTCATTTTTTTAAACGAAAATGCAAAATTATATATATATATAATTGAATACAATATCAAATTGCTAATATAATTAATATATAATTATGCATATTTTTATTTGTTAATTTCTAATATATTATTGAATTATTATTGTAGAAAAAAATGATAGTTATTTTTAACATATCAATATCCATTCTTGTGAATTGGATTAATATAATATATTTACTTTTATTATACGCATAAAATTACAAATTATCACTGCATTGTATAGCATTAGTTTGATTAATATAACATACCATTTAATTATATTTAACAAATAAAAATAAAATAAATATCATAATTTAAAAAATTCTCAAAAAGTGTGTTGTTGTGAAGATACAAGCCTATATATATATATGAGAGGTGTAAGATTCCGATTATGCATCTCATACATAATTTATATCAAATATACGCAGTGGAATATAAAACGGAACTTCAAAAACCAAATCTACTCATGCATATAGATATAGAAAACAAAAATATGAAATGTAATATGTTTATATACCTTTTCGACGATCTCTTTGGTTCTTTAATCTTCTTAGCATTGGATTATCGTAAACCACAACGATCATTGTGGACTGTCTCTAATAAAAGTCCATGCGAAGATAGAAGGATGAAACCTCACTAGGAGGTAGCTAGAGTTCTTTCTTTGTGCTAGCAAAGACAAGAACTCTTATGAAAGTTAGAGAGAAAAAGAGTGTGTGTGTAAGAAGTTAACATTTCTTTCACTTGTGTCTTACACAAAATGCACGAAAATCATCTTTATTTTTTGCATCATTTGGCCTTCCATAACCCCCATCACTAATGGAGAGTTATGAGAAGTTAATGATCAAATTGGCAGCCAATAACACTTTTTTCTAATCCATTTCATGCAACGTTTTCTACCACGATCACATCGCGATACAATCCTGAAATATTTTCTCATATCTTGAATCACCATTCAAGGCCATTTTGCTCATCCTTCAGATCTCCTAAGTGTGTGACCCATTAGGTTCCCGATTATGTTAGCCACTTGAATTAACACTTAATTCAAGTAAGTCAAAAGTGGTATCTAGCAACACGTCATGACCCCCAATTGACCGGAAAGTTAGTGGCTTGACTACGACCATTCCATACGTAATGTTGTCATACAATTCATCATTTCATCATCTATATCCTGCTTGGTTCAAAGTATGGTCAAAGTGTCAACTCCCAGTAGACTAATTACGTCACATCTAATCCAAGTGATAGTAGATCTTGTCCTGAGGATCTCTTCACGCTATGTATCATTGATACATATCTGCTCTGACCGAAGAATCCTGAGTAATGACTCCGACAAAAGGTCGTGGGTATTATCTCCTTCTATCAGGAGTGGTGAATCCTTTATTGACTATTCAATTACCTCTGAATACCTCAACCTGTACCCAATCACCACCCTATGAATAAACCTTAAAAGGCACCGATGAATAAAGTCAAAGCACAGGATCAGTATCCGAGATATCCTTGAGCACCTCAAGTCAAAGGATACTTTCACGATTGCTACGATGAGATTATCATTGACACTGAAATAGAATATCCATGTGATTGTCTCATAGTAGGTCAATCTAATGTACTTACTACCCTTAGTAAGTATCTACATGTTAACTCTAAATAACTTATGTCTACGGCTTATGAGATCGACTGCTTGATCCAATCAATGAGTATAATAGATGCTAGTCTACTTGGATTAATGATATCCCATCTCATTAATCCTATAACTAGGAAAAATTTAGATACTAACATAATTACACATGATAGGAATCTCATTATCATAATCTCATTATGATTTCCTCCATGCTATGTTTTGTATCAAGGACTTCATTAAATCAATTTAAGATCAACATCAAATCCATAATTGTATGAACATCGAAATAATGAAAAATGCCTTTATTAATCATAAAATGATTTGTACAATAAATGCTAAAGGTGATTGCCCTTAGAGAACTTCTCTAACAAACGCCCACTTTCACTAAAGCCAATTGCCTTGATATCTAATACTATAGGCGTATACGTGTGACACAAAAATCTTTTGGGAAACAAGCTTAATCAATGGATCAACTATATTATGATCAGTGAGAACCCTCTCTATCTTGACATCACTTCTACCAATGACTTCTCTAATCAAATTGTAGCACCTGAGTACATTTTTGGGCTTCTGATGAGACCTCGGTTCCTTCGCCTACGCTATATCCGCGTTGTTGTCACATTACAACTGCACTAGGTTAGCAATGCTCAGAACCACACCAAGCTCCATGATGAACTTCTTGATTCAAACTGCTTCCTTTGCCGCTTCTGAAGCTACAATATGCTCGGCCTTTATCTTTGAATCTATAGTTGTCTCTTGCTTGGAACTTTTCCAACTAATTGCACCACCATTCAGTGTGAATACATATTCAGACTGGGATTTGGAGTCACCCCTATCGGATTGAAAGATGGCATCAGTATACCCGCTTATCACAAGATCAACTTCTTTATATACTAAGATTGGTATCTGCTTATAACACTTAGAGCATACGATACATCGGGTCTAGTACATAACATAGCGTACATGATTGCATGATTGATCCTATACATAGTGTACATGATTGATCCTATAGCCGAAGCATAAGGAATCAAACTCATGCGAGTTCTCTCATCTAGTGTCTTTGGACACATAGATTTAGAGAGTGTAATCCCATATACCATAAGAAGATAACCTCTCTTGGATTACTCCATGCTAAACCTCTTTAGCATCTTGTCAATATATGTAGACTGAGAAAGACTAAGCAACCTCTTAAATCTATCTCTATAGATCCTTATCCCTAAAATATAAGTTGCTTCTCCAAGGTCTTTCATAGAGAAGTTCTTAGCTAACCAAATTTTGTTTGATTGCAAAGCTGAGACATCGTTTCTTATTAGCAATATGTCATCTACATACAGTACAAGGAACACGATTGCACTCCTACTAATGATCTTATACACACACGGCTCATCAGGATTTTATGAGAAACTAAACTCTTTAATTGTCTCATCAAATCGGATATTCCAACTCTTGGATGCTTGCTTCAATCCATAAATAAATTTATGAAGCTTACATACCATTTCTCCATTTATAGATATGAAACCATCAGGATGTATCATATACACATCCTTAGTTAGGTTTCCATTAAGGAAAGCCATATTCACGTCCATTTGTCATATCTCATAATCATAATGAGCAATAATGGCTAAGAGTATCCTAATGGATTTAAGCATAGCTACTAGGCTAAACATTTCATCATAGTCAACACCTTGCCTTTGACAATAAACTTTAGCTACAAGCCTAGCTTTATGGGTAACTACATTACCCTCTATGTCAGTTTTCTTCTTGAAAACCTATTTATATTAGGGTTTTATCCCTTCGGGTGGGTCAACCAAAGTTCATACTTGGTTTTCATACATAGAATCCATTTCGAATTTCATAGCTTGAAGCCATTTGTCATATTCTGAACTCTTTAGAACCTCTTCATAGGTAGTAGGCTCATCATCTTCTATGAGCAATACGTCGTTATGAGAAATCCATATCTCTCGGGAACATGACGTATCCTACCTAATATATGAACTTCTTGTGTGCCAAAAGGTTGAACTATTGTTTCATCTTCATGAACAATAGTATCGGGTCCAAGAAGTTGATATGCGTCTATTTGAGAATCTTGAATTTCCACAAGTTCAATTTTGCTCCCACTGTCTTCTCTTAGAAGAAACTCTTTCTCTAAAAAGGCAGCATGTTTTGAAACAAACACCTTTTGTTCTGAAACATGGTAGAACTGATATCCTATAGTTTCCTTAGGATATCCTACAAACAAACACTTATTAGATTTAGTTTCAATATTCAGTATCTGACTAAATCCGCTTCATATAAACAGGACAACCCTAAACTTTCATATGAGAAAGATAGAGTTTTTTATTAGTCCATATCTCACATGGAGCAATATCAACTGACTTAGATGAGACTCTGTTTAATACATAAACAGAAGTTTCAAGTGCATAACCCTAAAAGGATTTTGGTAAATCCTTTAAACCCATCATAGACCTCACCATGTCTAACAAGGTTTGGATTCTCCTCTTAGCCACACCATTATGTTATGGCGTGTAAGGTGGAGTCCACTGGGACAATATTCCATTATCCCTGAGATAATCCAAAAACTCTTGGCTTAAGTATTCACCACCTCGATCCGATTGAAGTGATTTAATACTTTTCCCAAGTTCTTGATTGGAGGGACACCAAAGGCCTTTGCCCTTCCATCCCTTGTATCGATAGGGGGCAGAATTTGCAACAGATACAACTGAAAAGGAAATCCGAAATTCCTCTTAACTTAGACTTATGCATGAGAGAGTCTTGGATAGAATAGCAAAACAAAAAGTGATTCCATTTTGACCATTATTAGGATATTCAATATATCAATAGGATTGGATATCAATAACCTAAAAGTAAAATAAAAGCATTTGGGATTTGATTGGATCTGTTCGATAAGATAAAGACCCAATAATCTGAAATTATAAAAAATAGAAAGTCGATCCCCTCAGTCACTACGAACGCCCCCGATTAGTGTAATGGGATTTTCTTCTTACGGATAGATCCAATCTCCTGGTCCCTGTGGAAAGGAAAAAGAATTTCACGTTCTTCCTTTCGGGAAGGGAGGGTTAGGAAAATCCTATTGATTGCAGCTTTCTCCAGACCTCTGGGAAAAGCATGAATTACTTATCCCTCGGTCTATTAGTGAACTGTCTCTCCAGGGATTGTTAAAGATGTTCCACTAGAAATATTCTTGTTTTTTCGTAGGGGGAATATGATGGAGAAAATACCAAGTCAAATTCAATGGATTCAAAACGCTACATGGATGGGGATTAACAATTTTCCCGTTTTCATCCATTAAAATCTCACATGATAATGATAGGGCGAGGAGAAGGGATAAAGAATAATAAGAAAAGATAGAGTTGAACAATCGTATAGGCATTGTTTGCCGACTGCACATGGCTCCATAATAGAATTCACGGACCATATTCTTCTCCAATATGAGTTTTGCTTATGTCTCGAATGAATTCAAGAACATATTCAATTATTTTTCAACTTCATTTTTGAATTATTTGAACCTTTCAAAAGCTTCAGACTTGTATCTCTTAAGATAGACATACCTATATCGAGAATGATCATCAATAAAGGTAATGAAACATACGAAACCACCTTTGGCATGTATGGACATCAAACCACATTCATTAGTATATATTAGGTCTAAAAATCATCAGATGCCTTCTTCTACTTCAAGGACTTCAGATAGGCCTTATAGTTTCTCTTCCAGTGGCCATCCTTGCCATAGTGAAAGCAAGTTCCCTTCGAGGCAATCTTCTTTGCTTTCTTGACACCTCCCTTAGGCCCTGCGGACTTCTTCTTCTTTTGGCTCTTTTTCTTCGAACTAGAAGAGTCCACCAGCATCACAAACTTGTCCTTGCAGAAAGATGGCTTAACTGCCTTGAACATGTTGACCAACTCAGGAATTGTGCTGGATATATTGTTCATCCAATAGTTAAGCACAAATTATGAGTAACTATCGATTACACCCGTCAGAATTAAGTCAATACTTAATTCATGATCTAAAACAAAACCCAAGGAAGTCAACCGCTTGATGTAGCCATTCATCTTTAGTGCACACTGCACTGTAGATGCCCCCTCAACCATCTTGGAGCAGAAGAGCAATCGTGAAGTCTGGAACCTTTCAGACCTTGCTTGCTCATCAAAGAGCTCCTTAAGATGATAGACTATGGTATAAACATCTATAGTCTCGTACTGCTTTTGTAGCTCCGGTGACATAGTGGCTAGCATAATACAACTAGCCATCTTGCTATCATCGAGATTCTTGCTATATGCTCTCTGATCATCATCAGAAGTATTAGCATTAGAGGGATCGAGAAGTGGTTCTTCCAAGACATAACTAAGCTTCTTGGACTTAAGAACTATTCTCAAGTTCCTGAGCTAGTCAAGGAAGTTTGGTCCAGTCAACTTGTTAGCTTTCATCAATGATCTTAGATTCACACTAGTAGTTAGGGCTGTTCAAGAAAACTCACGAACCTGTGAACTGGACCTGAACCGCATGAACCGAACCTGTAAATAAGGTTAACCAAACCTGAGTTTAGGTTCGGTTCGAACCGAACCTGAAAAATCAGGTTCATGGTTCAGGCTCAGGTTTCTAACTTGCGGTTCTAGGTTAACCGAACCTAAACCGCACCTATAGCATTTAACCGAACCGAACCTGATTTATAGGTTTAGGTTTAAACCTGAACCTGAAACAGTCAACAAAACTATCATATATTTAGATATAATTTAAGAGGATATTAATAATAATAAATTCACTAGTATTTACTATATTAATTCTTGA
>JAOTBA010000004.1:6125072-6137812 GCA_025629845.1 Erythroxylum squamatum | reverse complement strand
TCATAAATCAGGAGCCAACAAATGCATAATTACTAAAGAAAACAGGCCTAATTTATAGTATAAATTTGGTTCGATCAAATGTTTATCTTATTTGCTGAGAAAACCTCTCACCTTGTTGTAACTTGTAATTGATAGATATTGGATAATTTTTAATCTTCTAGAATGAAGTACAAATTGCTATAAATACTAATACAAAGAGCAGGGAAAGTTTGGCATGCAATTCCACGCTCAGTATCTTCTGTGTTTTATATGGTATTAAAGCTCTAGACTCACTATCTTTGATTTTAGCCTTCCAAACTGATTCCTTGCTTCTATAGCTACTGATAACTCATCCAATAACAATAAACAATTAATAGTTGCCCTCAATGGACAAAATAATTCCTTCAGTAATCCTATTTTTAAGCTTAAGTTGGACAAAGAAAACTATCATCTTTGGGCTCTTACCTTTCTTTCTACCCTAGAACCACACGATTTAGATCACAATGTAGTGTTGCATAATGATGCTTCAACACCTCAACTTGTTGATTCTAATGGGATCACGATTGTGAATATGACATACACAACTTGGAAGCATCAAGACAAAGGATTTCTCTTATAGATTTGGTCTCTTATTAACGAACGTCGTCTGGGCCACACAAATTGTATTTCTACAGCTCGTCAAGGTTGGCTCATGCTGGAAAGAGACTTCAAACCTCAATCAAAGGCTCGTACCATGCATCTAAAGATGCAACTTGCAACATTCTAGCAAGGAGGGATGTTCATAAATGCTTAATAAACTATATTTCTAATCATATGTCTAGTACACTTTGTTTCTTTATTTGAGAGTTTTTTTAATTTTTTGGTACGTAATTTGTTTTAGGTCTTAATTACCTTCAAGGGTTGAAAGGAGTAGAAATTAGACAAAATTGAAAAAGAAAATTGAAGGATTGAAGTTGTCCTTAAGGGACGCGGGCGTGTGGACGTGGACATGACAGTGTAGCTTTCTAGAATCGTGTTTCTGCATGATTTTTAAAGAAATAAAGTGAGATTAAAGGACACGGTCATATACAAAACAATGAGGTGACTGAGTCCACTCTAAAAATCCTAATTTTGAGCTACAAAAGGGAAAAACTAAAAGAAAAAAGAGAGAGGCTTAAGGTAGGCTTCGGAAAACATATATTGATGTCCTAGGATGAAAAAGAAAATAAAGAACAAGCAAGGAAACGTACTTCGAGTGGATTACCATCAATCTAAAGTAGATTTTATAAAGATTAAAATGGATTTTACCATGTTTCTTTTGATTTTTTTTAGTTTTCCTATAGTTTTGATGTTACTTTTTCTATGATTAGGAACTAAACCTTTGTTGGTGCTTGGATTAGATGAACTTCGGGGTAGATCTTACAATGATTTTGTTTTAATTTAGTTCATTCTTTAGTTTCATTGAGATTTAATTATGTATTCTTAATTATTCTTGAATTCATATTACTAGCAATTTGATTCAAGTATGATTCATGCCATTGAGATTGGGAATTTTAATGAATGAATGGATCTATCATAATTGAAAGAAGTTGTATGCAAACCTAGAGACAAGTTGACATAATATTCTATATTAGGGTTAAACCTAATAAAGGAATTCACATATCGATTAAAACAATCTTAGGGGTATTAGCTAGAAAGAGATTTAATCAACCAATGATTAGATGCTACCAAACTTAAGAATGATATTAGCATAATTGAGATATTTCTATGATGCAATAAACTATATATTAAATTAAGTAGTGAAATCACGATTGCATGAGAAGTCCTAGGAGGATTCAAAGTCCAAGTACACTATGCATGAGAAGTCCTAGGGGGATTCAAAGTCCAAGTACACTATCTTCTTTTATTATTTCTTAGTTTAATCTTCATTCTAGTTAATCAATTGTGATGATTTATTAATTTAGTTTATCATTTTAATTTTGAATTTAATCTTCATTCTAGTTAATCAATTGTGCTGATTTATTTTAGTTTATCATTTTAATTTTGAATTTGATTAATCATAAGCATCACAATTTGTTAGATTAGTAATAGAAAGGCAATAAGTACTAGTAATTTTAGTTCTTGTGCGATCAACTCATACTCGCTAGTGTTAACTATAGCTATATCATGGACTTGCGGTTAAAACTAAAATAACATCATCAAGTTTTTAGCACCGTTACCAAGGACTGTAATATTATGATAATCTTATTTTTATTAATCTAGTCAATTTTTCTTTTAATTAGTTTTTGTTTCTTCTATTTTGTTTTTATTTATTTGTCATTATAATTTTCTTCCTTGATCTTGTATTTGAGGCTTGCTTTCAGAATTTGAGAACTCATTTTCATGCCCATTAAACAAAATGGAAGGATGGAGATGACAGTATTCTCAAAAGGACCATAATATGTCATCACTTATTGCAGATTTGAATGCTTGAAATGAGAGACATGATGAAATGCATTCGGAAGCTCAATCAATATCCAAGCTTGCCAATTTTGTTATAATTAGCTTAATAGTGAATAGTTTGGATTTTTTAAAGAAGATGTTGATTAAGATGATTCATTATGAGATTAGTTGTGATTGTGATTCATTATGAGATTAGTTGTGATTGTGTTTTGATTTGTTTAGGAAAATAGTTATGAGTTTTATTTGATTAAGTGATTTCAATATAGTTCATTAATTTTGAGAATGGATACTTAATTTGCATTTTGATACTTTATATATAATTTATATGTACATTTAGTTAAATATGAATTCTTTCTTAGCATTTTCATTACCTTATATATATAAAGAAAAAAATAAAAACAAAAATAAAACATAAAAAGTAGTAATATGAGAATAAAAGGGCATAAATAATGTTACTGCATTAGCTTTGTACCAATAAAAAGGTCAAAGTTCAAGAGTGGTACTAATAGTCATTTGAGATAGTGACCTAGTTGAGATACAACCGTGTAGAGGTGGACATGGCCATGTCGTAGACCATTTAGCTTTTTAAAATAGTGTTTTTGGTGATTTTTGAAGAATTGAAATGAGATTGAGGGACACACTCATGCACATAGCCATGTGGGTGACTGTTCCACTTCAAAACCCTAATTTTCAAGCTATAAAAGGGCAAAATTAAGAGAAAGAGAGAGAGAGGCTCAGGAAAGCATATATTGACGACTTAGGATGATATAAAACGAAGAACAAGAAATGAAACATATTTAAAGTGGATTACCACTAATCTAAAGTGGATTTCATAAAGATTAAAAGGGAGTTCTTTCTTTTGATTTTCTAGTTTTCTTTTATTTTTGATGTTATGTCTTTTATAAATAGAAACTAAACCTTTGTTAGTAATTGGATTAAACAAATCCTAGGATAGACCTTGTAGTGATTTTGTTTTAATATAACCCATTCTTAATTATATGTCCTTAATTAACTTTGAATTAATATTGCTAGCATGTCGATTAATGCATGATCTCATATCATTGAGATTGAGAAATCCAATGTATGATTAGATCTAATACAAGTCAAAGGAGTTTTGAATTATAGTTAAACCTAATAATGATATTCATAAATTGATTACAGTAATCTTACAAGTTTCAACTCGAAAGAGATTTCAGTTAATCAGGATTCGACATTAATAATCTTGAGAAAGATATTATCATAATTAAGAAATTTTTACGGTTCAATAAACTATACATTAAATTGAGTAGTGAAATCGTGACTGCATGAGAAGTCCTAGAGGGGATTCAAAGTTCGGGTACCATTGTCTTCTTTGATTCTTTCTTATTTTAATCTTCATTCTAGTTAGTCAATTAAGTTTATTTATTTTAGTTTTGAATTTAATTAATCATAAACTCCATAAATTTTTATACTAGATAATAGAAAAATGGTAAATATTAGTACTTTTAGTTCTTGTGTAATCGACCTGTACTCATCAGTTCTAGTTATAGCTACACCATACACTTGCAATTAAAACTAAAATAACATCATTAGGTGTCTATTTTTGATTATGTCAAAAAGAAACCTTTCATAGTTGATCTATTAGCAGCCTCAAATGAGCATGTAGTTGAAGCTGATTCTGAATGAAATATGCTTTCTAGGATAAATCCTAAATATGGCTCTTTAGTCACTTCATTTTGTGTCCTTGCTGACATACCTTCAGTAGACACTTTTTGTAGAGTTCTTTTATAAGAAGAAGCTCATTTGGAGTGAAATCAACAAGCCCGTCTTCATTCTATACTGTTTAACGTAACCAATTACAACCAACACAAAGAAATCAATCTTGTCATGGCGGAAATTTTTGTGGTTGGGGAGGTTGCGATGGATATTAGGCTGGTTGGGGTCAAGCTTCTAGTGGCCAAAGTATATGCTCCAATAACAATTCTAACAATGGCAGATCAAAGATGATCTATCAAATTTTCTCTAAGGTTGGACGTAAAGCTTAGGGTTGCTATAGTCAATTCAATCATAGTTATATTAGAGATATAACTAATTCTCTTCCAATTACTACTATGGTTTCCACCACTTTTGCTGCCAATTCTCTAGCTTATAGTTGTTATTTTGACTTTGGAGCAACCAACCATTTAACTACTCTTAGTAATCTTGTTGTCCACAGTAACTATAATAGTGGCGATCAAATTCAAGCGGGTAACAGTAATATCATTCCTATTCTCCATTTTGACTATACTAATTTACCTATAAAAATATAAAAATTTATCTTCAATTTTCTAATATTTTCCTTGCTCCTGCCATAACTAAAAATATTTTTAGCTTATCCCAATTTATAAAATACAAAAAAATATTGTAGTATAATTCTACCCTAGTTATTGTTTTGTTAAAGACATTGCAGAGCAAAGTGCTACTTTGGGGAGTGCATGATCAAGGGCTCTATCATCCACCTTCATCGTCTCCTCTACCAGATGCCAATCGTCACTCTGCTAATCTATCTGTGGTGCCTAGTTTTCCTTCCGCATCAATTGCTTTCATAGGGGAGTGAGCTACTTTGTATATTTAGGGTAATTGTTTAGGTCACTCACACAAAAAAGTTATGCACCAAATTTGTTTTAGTTTTTCTTTTCTAGTGTCGAATAAAAGTTTTTAGTTTTTCTTTTCTAGTGTCGAATAAAAGTTTTGGCATTTATGGTGCTTGTCAATTAGGAAAAATTCATCTTCACCTTCTAGAGTGATCTTATGTGTTGTTTACTTCTCCATTTAAACTTATTTAATATGATGTTTGGGGCCCTGCTTTAATTTCCTCTACTAATGAAAGTTATAATTTTGTCCAATTTTAGATAATTATTCCAAATTTATTTGGATTTATTTTCTCTTTAACAAAGGTCAAGTTTTTGATGCATGTAAAAATTTCTTGGTTATGGTTGATACATAACTTAATAAAGAAATTAAACAAATACAAACTAATTGAGGTTGAGATTATTGGAGAATAATTTCTTTTTTGCAATCTTTAAATGTTGTTCATCGATATCCATTTCTTGATAAGCATAAATAAAATGGGGTTGTAGAAATTCGTCACAAGATAATTGTTGACAAAGGGCTCTCTCTTCTTGCCTATGCTAATTTGCCATTTAATTTTTAGGAATAACCCTTTGGTATTGTTGTTTATCTCAGTAATCGGAACATTACAGCTATTCTTCAATCCAAATCTTCATTTCAATTGTTATGTCATTGTTTCCCTAATTATCATCTTTTGCAAACTTTTGGTTGCCTTTTCTACCTTATCGTTATCCTTAAAATTCGAACAAAATAGATTTTAGATCAAAGCCTTTTATATTTCTCGATTATAGTTCTCGTTATAAGGTGTATTTTTATTTTATCCTCCTAATTTTAATACTTATATGTTGCGTAGTGTAGTTTTTTATGAGTCCTAACTTCCCTTCCCATTATCTCAACAATCTACATCATCATCCCTTTATACTTCTATATATGTTTCTCTTGCTCCACACGGTCCATCATCTTCATATGTGCAACAACCTGCTCAACCTAGCTCTGATGTCTTTCCTTAACTTTGTCCATCTGCTACCTCAACTCATCCCATGCAAACATGTACTTAAACCAATTCTCTCAATCCTCAAGCTCTAAATTCATTACATCATCCTCTTCCTTTATCCCTTCTCATTTTCAAGAAAGAGACAACTTAGTTACAAATAAGCTGCCAAGCACCCTGAGTGGCATAAAGTCATACAACTTAAACTTGATGCACTCCACAAAAATAAAACATGGACTTTAGTACCCCCTCTACCTAAAGCCAACATTTATGGGAGTAAATGAGTTTATAAGATCAAAATCCATCTGGATGGCACAATTAAACATTGTAAGGCTCAACTTATTGCTTAAGGGATTTATTAATAAGTAAGCATTGGTTATTTTGACACATTTAGCCCTATAGTTAAGCTTAGTTCTATTTTTTGATCTTATCTTTAGTTGCTACTCATGGATGGAGTGTTCATCAAATTAACATAAAAATGAATTTTTAAATGGTGACTTTTAAGAATGAGTTTATTTGGCTTCACCACCCAGATTAAAAGATCTAGAGCATCCTGGGTATTTTTTTTGTCTCAAGGCAATTTACGGTCTCAAACAAGCACAGTGTACTTGATTTCATCGCCTTTGAGATTTTCATATGATTTCAAAGGTTGTCATTTAGATTTTCTTTATTTTTCATCAATGTGGTTCTTCCGTCTCATATGTTTTAGTATATGTTGATGACATATTGGTCATCGCAAAAGATAATCAATTTTTAGAGCAATTTATTACTGATTTAGATGCTGAATTTTCGTTGAAGGATTTAGGTCATTTTTAAAACATTTATGTTCGTCATGATAATAATGGGTTTTTATATATCTCAAGTGCAATATATCAAAGACTTGATAGTATGCACCCACATGGATAATTGTACGCCTATTTCGACTCTGGCAATACTACATTTATCATTAAATAATGAAAGGCCACTTTTCTCTGATTATTGCTTACATCGTAGTGTAATTGGTGCCTTACAATATGCTACCATTACTAGGCTAGAAATTTTATTTCTTGTCAACAAAGTCTGTTAGTTTATGCATAATTCCATATAAACTCATTAACAAGTAGTAAAATAAATTTTTCGTTACTTAAAAAGCCCTGTTACTCTTAGGCTTAATATTCGTCTTTTCACTCAGCCTAGTATTGTCATTTATTCAGACACGAATTACACCGGAGATTTTGATCATCATTTTACTTGAAGGTTTTGTGATTGTTTTGGAAACAGCCTTAAAATTTGGGTTTCTTGGAAGCAAAATGGGGTGACCAGATCAAGTACCGAGGCCAAGTATCGAGCTTATGGCTTCAACATTTGCTTCGGGAGCTTGAAATATCTCTACCTCAAGCTCCTCTATTACTTTGCAATAATCTACCCGCCACATATCATATAGCGGACCCAATATTTCCATAACTTTTAAGTATATAAAAGTTGATTTTCACTTTGTTCATGAAAAGGTAGAGAGGGATGATCTTAGAGTTGGGCATATTCTGTCTCAAGCTCATATTCTTTACAAGGTCTTCCATTAGCTTCATTTCTTTGATTGCAGTCCAAGCTCACCGTTGCATCTCCTCCTCTGAGCTTGCGGGGGCATATCGGAACTACCAATTCAAAAGATAATGTTGAGTCCGAGATTTGTGCTACTGCTGTTACTAAAAATAGTAAACATAATCAGTAGTAATCACTTGAAATGTTTATCTTATTTGTTGAGAAAATCTCTCGTCTTGTTGTAACCGATGGATATCTGGTGTAATCAGTGATCTTTTGGAATAAAGTACTCATTGCTATAAATACTAATGCACAGAGTAGAGAAAGTTTGGCCTTGTTATTCCACGCTCAATGTCTTCTGTGCTTTGTATGTATTTAGAGCCGAGAGACGAATCAACAAAGCTGTTGGAAGAAAAAGATTGAAAATGTTCTCGTGCCTGCTCTAGTGGTTGCCTAGTCGACTGCTATATCTAACTAAGCAAACTTCGTCAGTTGGCTCATCAACGACCTGCAATTAGATTAGATTAGACTAAAATTGGCGGTAGTCTAAGGACAGTAACAAAATGATGATGACCTCTAGCTGTACCAAATGGAATCTAATTGAGGATACACATCATCTGGTTAGAAGGTCTAATAAGATGTCCAATACGGATGGTGACATGCAGCTGTGCCTAACTTTGGTCAAATTAATTATTCCTATCCTTTTCAGCCCCTATAAAAAAATTATGATTATATTCCATTCCCCGTAGGTTATCCACCAACTTGAAGTAAGAAATTGAAGACAGAGTGAGAATGTAACCATATAAACCGGTTTTTATATAATTACAATGGGCCAAATCTGATGCTTCCACACCACATGCACGGCATAGACAGGATCCATAATTATCTATTTTTAATATTGGGTAGTAAATACTCAAATTTAATGATAAACTTTTAAATTACAACTTGGAACTAAGTGTCAGTTGATTATCCTCTTTAAGATTAAAGTGAATTATAATTTCTTTTATTTTAATTATTATCTGTTTTTAATATTGGGTAGTAAATACTCAAATTTAACGATAAACTTTTAAATTACAACTTGGAAGTAAGTGTAGATTAAAGTGAAATATAATTTCTTTTATTGTAATTTTTATATTTTAATGTATATTAAGTAAATTTAAATATATACGTACGAATTATATAATTTAATCAATTATATAATAAATTTAAATTGAAAAACTCATAAAATAACTAATTTCCCCACTTTTAGTTCACTGGAACAAATATTAATATAAAAAAAGATAAAGTTCGCAATCGTAAATCCATAAAATTTAAATATAATGTAAAAGTAATTCTTCGCTAATAGTCACTATGTATTTTCTAGGCTTCCTTTAGTGAATCAGAATTTGTTTGGATAAGTGCAGGTACATGTCGAGAAATGTTTACCAGCAATCATAGGGTCTTTATTACGGGCTTTTACCTTTACTTTCATGAAACTTTTATTAAGATTATGAAATTTTACTTTTTACAAAATAGTTTTATACCAAATTCAAGAAAACTACCGGTATAAAAATAACTAATCAATAGACATTTTTATAAGCATTTTTGAAGAAAAGGTGGTGCCTGATCTCTCTAATGTTGCTCGGGAAGCTGTGGCTAAGCTTCAGCAGGAACAAACCGGCTCTGGCAAGGACCTAAACGTAGTCCCAAATGATGATGAGACTCTATAAAAGCTTGCTACCACTGAAACTCACGCCAACTGCATTTCCAATGTTATTCCAATAGTGGCCAGTGCAGTGGTTTCAATTTACATCTCTAATCACATTTCCATCACCATCGAGAAGCAATAAACTTTCATGTAATTCTTCTCCACAACAAGCAAACAACAAGCTAGCTCTTAATGTGGAAAAGAAACCAATGAAGTACTTAGCATGAGTTAAGCCATTAGGCTTATCATGCTTTTCACTTAAGGCCCAACTGACAAAACTTAGAGTTAATAGGATCACACAATTTAGATTTTGAAACGTGATCTTTTGTTTTAAAATTTATGTTTGACATGGCTTGCCACGTCAGCAACACTAACAGCGTTATGCTAGATTTAAAAAATTAAAAATTTGAACTATAATTATAAAATTGAGTAAAATTTGTAATTTTTTGTAGTTAAGCCTATTTTTTATTATGAAAGGACTTTTCTGTTTTGATAAAGCATGATTAAGTCAATTAAATCCCAGACTTTCATATTATGTTAAAATATCTCGTAAACACTTTAAACAATTAACTTTTCTTGAATAATAAATGAAAAAGTAAGTGCATTCAAAGTTAGGGTTCATACAAAATATTAAACATTGCCTTTTAGATTCATTGTCCATATGTGAAGGTTGGTTTTAGTAGGTTATTGGAGCTTTAAAGTTGCTTTATTCTCAATTCTCAACCAAAATTCGCACACTTAGTCCTGCTGGAAAATAATCTCATTAACTTAATCTCTCTTGTTCCTAATGGACTATCGTATGCAACTATTTTCTTGTCTTTTTATCTAAAAATTAGGTTAAAATGTATAAGCACATATTTTCTTTGATGTCGTTGCTTTCATTTCAATAAATTAAAAATTTTAAAAACATGAATGACAACTTCCAAGAAAACTCTTCACAAAGGAACCAGTGAGAGTGAAGCCTTCCTCCATATCTGCTCCTACTTCTTAATAATATCAAGACTAGGTTTTTGCCTTTCACTTGAAAGTTGCCTACTCAATTACTCCGACAAAAAGTCCAACCTTTCCACTATCTTCTTCTACTTATGATACTCTTTCTTTGTTGGAACTAGTCGATTCTGTCCTTCTCCTTCTCCAGTACTCGCACTGCATATCTTGGCAAATAACAAGAACCTCGACGATGACAATATAGAATGCAATCTTAAAACGAAACTCGCACTCAAAAGAACACGTCTGACTTTGTTTGAAGATAGTGAGAGTGGCTTCCCTCTCTTTATGGGTAATATGAGGTACACCTTCTTGGTCTCTAGCACCATTTGTTGTGGATGCTATGACATTAGCTTGGCCATTCGGAGGTTTATTCATTTATAAAGGCATAGAAATACTTCAACAACATAAAGTAGTTGAGGAGCTTGTGTATCGAGTTATGGACAACAAAACAAGTACTATTATTTTCGTTTATACAAGTTCTTGGTAAATCTTGAGGTTAAGGTTCATGTTATATCTAACACATGATATTAGAGTTACTTTATGATTATATCAATTTGAACAAAGACATTTTAAAGGTTCTCTATTAAAAAAAACTGAAGGAATTTATCTACTTTTGCTTATATAAATTGCATATTTGTTGTTTGGATTGACTTTGGATGAGTTTTGCATGAAAAACAAGCAAAAAAGTACTTTGGTTGATTTCCATCAAAAAGTTGCCAAAATTTAGTGAAAAATCACTAGAGATGTCATCGAAAATCATCTTTTTTTGGTAACTGGGTAAAGAAACTATAAAGAAGCACCCAAATGCTTTTGGGATACGTTTAGCATCTGGCGCATGTGATACATATACACTAGACAGCTGACAAGGGTGGCTTGGGTGCATTGGACTCCAATTTGGCACATGAGACGCATGCACCTAAAATGGTTGCCAAGTCTACAAGTACTACACTTATGTTCCATGTGCCACGAAGGAGGTGGAAGCGATTGTGCGCATCAGGGGTATAGATAACACATGCCATGAAGGTTGGGATGCATTTGGTGTATGAGTTGCATATGTCTCATGCATCCAAAACTAGCTGAGGTGGAGGACATATGTTACAAGCGCCATCGGGCAATACGCACAGTCTTGACGTTAGCTACTGACGTCAACACTGTGAAGGATGAGAAAACTCAAAATTTCTAAATTTCACAAAATGGTTCCTCAAGTTATTTGCGGTTGAGTTTTAGGGATGATGAATTTTCTAATATGAGTTTTTAAATTTTTAGACTTATTAAATTAATAATAAATATGGTTTAACTCTAGAAAAATCAAATGAGGTTATCAAAGCTATTAATGAGTCAATTTTCATTCATTTCATTTGAAATAAAGGAGATATATGTAGTCTTAGTATCTCATATAGTGCATTTATTGTTTGGTATCGCATGATTATCACCCTAATTGAGATTTTCTTTGTGATAAATTTCAAATAAAGTTTGTTAATAATATTTTCAAGACTAAGATATGAAAATGAGATTGTGCATAAGGATGTTGCATTTATGAGTGGTAAGTTGTCATATATTTTATGCCTATAAGGATAATATACATGTTTATCCCTTATGTTTGTGGAATAGTTTGAGTAATAATGATACTGTAGTCACCACAATGACCTTTCAAGTTAGTATTTGGACTATTTTGCTTACATGTTAGAGGATATCTCTGGTCTCTTATTTGGTTATTCTACCCTTAAGTGTTGACCTTATATCAGATTTTGAGATGTATATAAAGACATTTAGTGGAGATGATCATTGTTTAAGTGATCTATTCACCCACAGGTGGTAGAATCACAAAGGTTGATGGTATGTACTCTAATCGTTTTTATATAGAGGTCTTAGCTACCTATAATATGCATTCAGCCCACAAATGTTTCATGATATATGTGATAAGAAGCTCAGTATAGATATTATTATGTGAATTTGAGCATCACTGCTATCCTACATTTGTGTTGATAATTTATGTTATTAATGTTGACATCACCATTTTTGTAAACAATAACAGTGTCATCATTAAAACCTTACTAGTTTTAACTTTTATAAATGGAACAAGATATAGAGTTTGAATTAGAGATGACAGATATTAATAAGACCATGATCAAGGAAAGTCCGACAACAACCACATCCATCAGTTTTGAGCTAAGAAAGTAGCATATATAGCCTGGGAAAGGTGAAATAGTTTGTGTTTTTTGACTAGAAAGAGATCCATTCCAGACCAATTACTGAGTGGACTTTTAGAGACAAACATAGCAAGAGATTTCCTTTCCTTAATAATGTCTCACAGAGTTATAAAGTATCCTCTAATGCTGAATTAGGTACCTTATTAAAGGAACTATATACTTTATGAGATATGATAGAGCAGGAGGAGTGAGGGAATACATAATTGAAGTGAATCACACGTTAGTACACTGATAATCAAACATACAAGAAGGGGGGTTGAATTGTGTAATCTTTTTCATTAATCCCTTCTTAAAGAAAACTTGTTGATTAGAACACAAAGTTGTTCAGTTCAGAATTAATATCACTTTTGTTTGT
>JAOTBA010000004.1:6106853-6120398 GCA_025629845.1 Erythroxylum squamatum | reverse complement strand
AGCATGAGATGTGACGTCCCAATTTTTTCGATTAATCTCACATATCCCAAATGTTTAGGGTTCTACCCTTTTGACGGCAACGGGATGTTACATTGACGCTCTTTTTTAAGAACTAATAAGACTTCCTCTCGTTAGAAGTCATAACCAAGACATAGTGCTAGAACTTGGATCAAGTCCGAAGGTGGTGCACCCCTATCGATTCCCCCATGTTTAAAAAGACAAAATTGAGCGATAATGCTAGGAGATGCTTAATTGAGGTATTATTCAACCTAGTCGGTCTCCTTATTCTAACCAGTTCTCTTAGTAACCAAAGTCAATAATACCTAGCGATTTTACTTAGATTATTGTTAGGAATTAATCTTTGTTTGACCAATCAAAACAAAATGATATAAGGGAAATGATTTTTTCTGCAAGCTTGAAGATTAAGACTTTGTTCAATTACTTATTCAAACTAAATAC
Organism: Erythroxylum squamatum; assembly: GCA_025629845.1. Taxonomy (NCBI): domain Eukaryota; kingdom Viridiplantae; phylum Streptophyta; class Magnoliopsida; order Malpighiales; family Erythroxylaceae; genus Erythroxylum; species Erythroxylum squamatum. The sequence continues at coordinate 6,119,939 of JAOTBA010000004.1, read as the reverse complement.
ATACAGTTAGGTGTCTATTAGTTTTCATTTGACTAAGTCAAATACTTAGCAATTAATTCTTATGCTTAGTTGTATAAGAGTTGTATTATACCAGGTTCTTGGTATGTATGAGTTGTCATTAGCTAGAAATTTCTTGCTTAAATCATGTTCTAACTTCCTTTTTTCCACTTAGATGATTACTTCAACCAATGTCCAACAACCATTGGTAGTCATTGTTATCAATAATTGCATGATTAGTCATTACCATAGTTTTTATACTATCATCATTTTCAACCACTTTAGCATAATTTTTCAATCACTTTCTACTTTAGCCCGACATTCTCTACTATAGTGACCACATTTCTTATAGTTATGGCATTGAATATATGACTTGCACTTGAACTAAAGATGCCCATGCTTCTTGCATTTATAGCACTTAATAGTCATTTTATTTTGAAACGAGTTGCATCTTATTCTTTGATTAGAATCAGCGATGCGCTCCTAGCCTTAACTAGTTGGGTCATGCCTCCGATGTTGTTACTTTGAAAAAATTAAGAAGTGCGTCAGAGTATTTGAGAAATACATTGCAAAAGCTTAAATAAATCCTTCAATCTTGAGGTCTACTCATTATGATTTAGATGAATATTGGCTACAGGCCTTAAAACAAAGTTTGTGGTTTGATAGATTGTTCTCCAGAATCGTAGTATACTAAAAAAAAGTGGTACATTCAATTCTCAACAAGAAATTTCTAACTAATGACAACTCATACATACTAAGAATCCTAGCAAAATACAACTATTAAAGAACTAAGATATGACTTAAATGCTAAGAATTTGACTTAGTCAAATGACAAATAATATACATATAAGTGTATGTATTCAATTTGAATAAGTAATTGACCAAGTCTTAATCTTGAAGCTCGTAGAAAAAAACTTTTCCTTTATATAATTTTGTTTGATTGGTCAAACCAAGATTAATTCCTAACAATTATAGAGTCTTGAACTAAAAAATTGCCAAAGACAAATTTCTTATTCCAGTGACTGAGGAGTTGCTAGAGGAATTGTATGGAGCCATTTTTTCACAAAGCTTGACCTTCGTTCGGGCTACCATCAAATTTGCATGTTCCCCTTATATGTAGAAAAAACAAATCTAGAACACATCACAGACACTTTGAGTTCCTAGTTATGTCCTACAGGAACACCAATGCACCCAACAACTTTCAAGCTTAAGGTATTTCAACCCATTTAAGGAAATTTCTGCTTATATTTTTTTATGATATACTTGAATATAGTAGGACATGAATGAACCATCTTTACCGTTTGAGGACAGTGTTCTAGTTCCACCTACTTACAGATCACCAACTGTATCTCAAGAAGTCCAAGTGTGCCTTTGCTCAATCTCAAGTTGCATACTTAGGTCACATAATTTCTGAAGATGGAGCCTCTAGACCAAAGTAAAAATGCTGCTATGAAGGAATGGCCAAAATTCAAGTACTATCAAACAGTTGCGAAAGTTTCTTGGCCTTAGCAGTTATTACTAAAAATTTATTTGTGATTACAAAACCATTGCTACACCACTAATAACCATGCTTGAAAATTTTCTTTTCAATGGACAAAACGAGCTTCACATGCCTTTGAACAAATTAACGACAACCATGACATGTACTCCAATCTTGGCTTTACCATATTGGACCAGACTATTCATTGTAGACCGTGACCTGGATCTTTGCATTTTCTGGCAATTTCCTATTTATCACAGTTGATACATTCTTACCCAAAATTTTTCTCTCCTTGTCCTTCAACTTCATTTTATTTGTGCACAACTCCTTTAAGAATTTTGCAGATTTCAGAACTTGCTTGATGGCTTCCAAAAGTGGCATATTGAATATCCATGAAGTTTGACATATAAGTTTTTTTTAATCTCATAAAGGTTCTCTAATGCAGTTTAACATTCAGTTGGAGAACATAAAGGTGCAGCATTTGGTGAGAGGAAACAAGTTTTCTTTAATGTTGTTTAGCATTCGGTGAGAGAAAACAAGATTTTTCTAATGCAGTTTAGCATTCAGTTGGAGAACATAAAGGTTTTCTCAAATGTAGTTTAGGATTTTGTGGGAGGAAATAAGTTTTCTCTAATGTTGTCTAGCATTTGGTGAGAAACACAGGATTTCTCTAATGCAATTTAGCATATACGGTTTAGCAAAAAGTTGGAGAAAGCGAGACCTACAAATGAAGATGATATAATTTAGATCATAAACGTATCATCCTAGTTTGTCACACTTCATTTTCCTATTCATATTAGTGAGGTATTAGGTATACGTGATTGTATTAGATCTGTGTCGCATATGACACATGCATTTGATACTTTTCGGTATCGAAAGCCTCGTAGGACGTCGTTATCTTTGGATCAAATTTTTTGCTTTTAAATCTAGTCGACTAATTCAGTAGCATGGCTTAACCGAATTTTTAAACTATTTTTAAACAAGAGTCAAAAATGCAATTAATACTTGTCCAAGGGGGAGAATGTTGGATAATTTTTCTCCTAAAGTTGGACAACTATTAATTGCATTTTTTGGTTTTTTAATAACTTATCTGTTAAGTTACGTAATTTGATCCAGATAAAAATAACAAAATAGCCCAATAAATGATCTAAATCAATGGGTCGAAATCCGTGTGAAAAATAAATTTCAGACAATGTGGATCGGATCCATATCGGTCTTGTGATGGGGAAGCCTGATATGGACGCTATCTATAAAGGTTAAGGTCTCCTGCGGTTGCTCATCTATCAATTGTAAGCATAAAGATTCTCTGACCCGTTAAGAGAACTTACGTTTTGAAAAAACTATAAAAAGACCTTATCCACGTCCCAGATACTAGTTCCCACGAAGACGGCGGTGAATTTGCGATCGTTTCAGCTTCGGAAAGTTCGTTTGAAGTTACAGAGACCGAAATCAGGTATTTTCCGCATTTCTTCATTTCTTGTCCTTTCACGTTCGATCCGGGATACGTAACTAAGATACCGTTACGTATTACACTTACTACCTAGTTCTTCTCCATTAATACCTCAAATTCTATCCATGGTCTATGATAACAGCCATGAAAGATATCAAAAAACACTCCACCACGTTGCTAAAGGTTTCCACTGAAAAGGTATGAAAGCTATGGTTCAGACCTATGTTCAACAATGTGCAGTGTGCCAGAAGCATAAATATTAACACCTGGACCCAACTGGTCTATTACAGCCCCTTCCGGTGCCTCCTTAAATCTAGTCTGACATTTCTATGGACTTCGTCGATCTAACTTCTTCACAAGGTAAAAATGTTTTGCTGGTTATTGTTGATCCTTTTCCAAATATGTCATCTTCTTCTGCTGTCACATCCTTATACTGCCGCAAGTGTAGCTCGTTTATTTGATGAGCATATTTTCAAGTTATATGGGCTACCTGAAACCATTGTTAGTGACAGAGATGCCACCTTTACATGTTCATTCTGGCAAATTTGTTTAATTGAGTGGTACTAAATTAGCATTTAGTTCTGCTTACACGCACAAAGCGATGGTCACATGGAAGCTGTTACTCTATTGGTCTGACTTATCTCCTACAAAAACGTCTTAAGAGGATGTTGCAATGCTCAAAGCTTGTTTCCCTTTTTTATGCTTGAGGACAAGGACCATTTTGACGGGGAGGAGGAAGTGTTGTGAACAATGATGCAAGAGCGGATCGTTTCACAGGGAGGGTGTACCAACAACGAGGCGACACCGAGTGTTTGGTTGACAAAAACATTGAATAAGCAGATTATGCGGCAGCAGATCATGGAAGAGCAGAATATGCAAATTTATTTTTCTTAATTTTCTGAATCGTGCAGAGTTTATTTTTTAAAAAAATTTGGGAAAAAAATAGATAAATTATATTGCTGAAAGTGGAAGAAAGGATTTCTAAAATAATTAAGAGTTTATTCTCGAAATCGTTTGAGTTCTCCATTCTAAAACGTATCTCTTCTAAAACGAGCCCTTTTTATGATTATTAAAAATAGTTCCATAAACAGCATTCTTTACATAAATTGCAAGCAGAATTTGTTATCAATCGCCCTATATACTAGATCCATAAGCTTCCTGAAAATCCATCAGTTCACCGTATCCTACTGAACTATGTGGGACTAATATCCAGGCAAGCAAGTCTTGACTCGTCTCCTGTGTCTCTTGTGCATTAAATATTTACTTGGAATCTGTATAGAACTCATAGAATTTAGGTCCAGAAAAAGCTCAAAAATGAAAATAGAAGACAGATGCCATTCCAACTTATCTGCGGAAATACATTCATCAATGCCTAGTCATAGACGTGAAATCAGCATAATAGGAGTATCGACTAGCACGATCTATAATAACAGGACTAAATCAAGTCGAGTAACAAACTACAAGAGGAGAGAAAAACCTGCGGCCACCAGTACATTTTACAGAGCGGTGATATTAATACCTCTCACACAGTCCAAAACACGATAGATCCAATTCAAGCATGAAATACAATTTTTCCGTATGCTAGGCTGCATAAGGGATTCATGATTCTGCAGTACCTTTTGCCTGGAATCTGTCTACTTTATGTACTGAGAGAGCCATTTGAAGCCATCACCATATCCCATTTTGCGAACAATGCTGCACATGAAAACCTCCAAAGGACGGACATTAGTGTCTGCAAGGTTTACCTTGCCCTTACCAGTGGTGAAGTTACTTAGACCAAGGTGGTATCTTAACTCATCCTCAGAAGCAGCATAAGGAATATCAATCTTGTTTCCCAAAACAAGAAATGGTACATTAGCCAGAGCCTCGTCAGAAAGAAGTGCATCCAATTCCTTCTTTGATTCTGCAAACCTCTCTTTGTCATAGGCATCAACCAAGTAGACCACAGCATCCACCTTTATCACAACAAATGACATTATATTGCCAGTCCATGTCGGAATACAACTTTGAATCTCAACTAACATGCACCATATGGTGGGCAGACAGGGAAATAAAAGACTTCAATTTTCATGTATACCAATCATCTATTGCCCTAAAAGCCACATGCTTTTCCTCATTAAATGAGTCCTTCAACAGGAAATAGAAGCAAAATCCAACTAGGACGCCACTAAAAAATATAGTAGGAGCAGGCCAATAACATCAAAGTTTAAGCCGCCCACAAACATTAACCTAGAAGCAAAAAGTTCTATCCTGTTAAAATAATAGCACATCAATTTGCTGGTTGTAACACAGTACAAAATCAAGGAGAGAGAACAACATTTTTTTTTTTTTGTGTAGGAGAGACAGTAACTATATTTGAAGGAGAGACAGAGAAAGCATGCCACAAAAACACAGACATGGATATTGTTTGAATATAGGCTTGCTTCTAGATAAGACAGCTAACAATTAACACTGAACCAGTGACAATATGACAAATGAAATTTTGAACAAGTTTGATTGCATGTTTTTAGCAGAAAACAAGATGCAGCGATTGTGAACATTGCATATGAGTTGACCAAGAATGTGGGCAACAATCAAAGTACTAAAATGGGGACAGAAAACAAAATCAAAAGTCATACAAAACGATATAAACTCAAGGAACTGAAAAAACCACAATCGCAAGTCACGTCCAATATATCAAATTATTCACCATGGTCATAATTAATGACGAAGCACATGGTAAAAGAAGGAAATGAATGCTTAATCAATTATTGTTCTGCAAATTTTATTTCACATCAACCAAACACCATGCACTCTCAAGGAAATTGAATAGGAGTAACATCATCGCAAACTAACAGAGGGTTATAACAGTATAATGAAAGAAATATCTCAATCGCAGAAGAACTCTCACCCATCACATTGACAGCAAAAACACAGCAAAACTAACTAAATCGTCACGATTAACTTGCCTTAGCATAGTAGTCCTTCCACACCCTGCGAGCAATCTGATGACCTCCCAAATCAAATGCCTTGAACTTGATCTGCCCAATGCTAAGCTCTTCGGAAGTGGGATACTGAGTAGGTTGATGTTGAACCAATCTCTGCAACCAAACCAATATTATTCACAAAGTTGCATCACCCAACACTCCAGAGATTAAAAAAATTACAAGATAGCAAAGAGCGCCGGTTCAATACTATGCGTCCGCAGCCAACCGGAGCTCAACAATCTGCCTAAAATAAACCTAATAGTGAGTTCTACTGAACCATATAACAAAATACAGATAAACGTAACAAAACAAGAACTATTAGGTCCAATTCCAGTTCATTTCCAATTTTAGCAGGATCAAATAACATGAGTCTAAACTTTCAAATCAGAGGTCGAGCACTCAACTTTCAGCGTCCCGACACAACATTAAATCGGAACTCAAAGTCGAGTAATAACCCAACAACGAAGAAAAAGAGTGAAAAACGAAGAAAAAATGAAACCTCGTCCTTCAACATATGAAGCAAGGTAGTTTTGCCAGCATTATCGAGCCCTAGAAACAGTATCTTTGCCTCTTTCTGCCAGAGACCGAGAGACGCCAACACCCCATAGAACCAATCGAGCAGAAACATGGCCTTCAATTCCTGTTCTATATGGTAATTTGATTAGAGGAGTGCGTGATCCAACTCTCACAAGTGCTGCTAGTGACGATCCTCGATTCTCAGGCAATGTCTAACAACGAGACGACTGACGAGGGTGGTATGAGAAACTATTCTGAAGGAATAAGTAATAACCATGTATGTGGTCGGTCAAAGTCTGCAAATGAACAGCTGGTGGTAATGCGACGGCGTTTGTAAGGAAAAACAAAAAAAGAGTTTTTCGTACTTTTAATTAGAAGATGACGTCGTATGGCACTGACACTGGCACCCACATATAAACCGAAGGCATTCGCTTCTCACTGTTGTAATGTGAATGTTGTTCCGTCTGTAAGGCTTGACTGGTAAAGGTGAAAAACGGCACATGTTCGAGGCTTATTTTTACGAAGAATAAGAAGAACAAAATAAGAAAAAATAGACCTTATTTTTTATTTTTATAAAGAATAAAGTGAAATAAAATAAAGTGTTTGTTTGGATGGACTTATATTAGTCTAGCTTTTTTCAGTATAGCTTTTTTAAAAAGAGCTTTTTTAAGAAGTTAATTAATTGTTTGACTGTCATTTAAAAAAGAGTTTTTTTTTAAGAACTTCATACAATAGGCTGTTCGGCAACATAAAAATAAAAAATACTTTTAATTTTAAATATATTTTATTTTGTAATAAAAATTATTTATACATATAAATATTATTTAAAGCATATTAAACAATATGCAAAACATAAAATATTAATTATTATATAATTTTAAACCATATGAAACATAAATGAAAATATATCTAACCAAATCTTTTATATGAGTTATAACATAAGAGAAACTAATATCAAAAATAAATATTAAAACATATAAAAAAGGTCAAATAATATTATATAATTCTTAAAATAAATGTGAAGATGGGTTTGTGGGCATCGTGAGAATTATATGTAAAACATAAGGGTAAAAGAGACTAAAAAATAGACTTATTAATTGATCTAGAAAATCTACTGAAAAAGCGATTTTTTAAAAATCTCCAAATTTAAGCTTCTTAAAAAGTTGTATTTAGCTGCCAAAAAAGTTATATCTACTAAAAAAATACTTTTTCATTTTACACTCAAATACTTATTTAAAAAAAAAAAGCTTTTGTGATGAAAAAATGTGCTTATTTACCCTCCAAAATTAAAACCAAACAAGCACTAAATCCTCTTTCTTTTTTTTTTACCTTTTTTCATTTAATTTTTTTAATTATTCTCTAAATTTCTTAATATTAAGAATTAACGCAACCTACTAGATTTTAAATTGTATTACAACGAAGGATTTAATATAATCTCTTTAATAATAAGCATATATTTTTAAATTTTATATATTTATATATTGTCTCTTTTTTATTTATTTTAATAATCACAAGCAATCGCCTCGATATTATTATTTGGTTGATATATTATTTATAGGAAATTTGCCTCGTGACATAAGAGAAAGATTAAAGAAAAGGGAAGTGCAAAGAATTTATAATTTACTGTCATATAATTTTATTTATTAAGTGTAATAAAATAAATGTATCAAAAAGGGCTAACAGAAATTTTCAGAAGACTGTTACATCAGTGCAAATGCTCAACCTCAATTCCGATTGTATATCTGTCGTCAACGTTTATTTCGTTTATCGAACTCTTTTCAACATTTTCTCAATCTAAAGTTTCTGATGATTGGCACCATAGTCTTCACTCAAGTCTTTCCAATTATGCAGGTTCTCCTATCCACTCACCAGCGAGCTTCTTCTTTTCCTCTTTTCCAAACCTTCTATTGGTTTGGCAACCGAGACAGAGAACTATGAGTTCATCTCGCGATTCTGCTATTTAAAACTATCAACTCAGATGCAGAACCGATAGGTAAGAACATTGCTTCTTAGCTGCCTGTGGTCTGACACGAGATGTATCTATTGCCTGTTATAATCTGGGAGTCACTGTCATATTGGTGTATTGAACATCTTCATTTGGGATCTTAAAGGATATATATGGAGAAAAAAAAATGGTGGAATAGGGTAATTTTTTATACATCAGACATATATATTAGTTATCCCATATAACTATATACATGCAGACTTGAGTAAAAGGAAGTCGTCTAATTGCTGGGTGAGTGCTTCACAATCACCACTGGACATTTCGCATACTTTGCACAATGATGACTCACACTTCCAAGCAGAACCCTGCAATAAGAGTCTCGAAATATTCAGTTCCTGCCAGTTATATAATCAGATTTATAAGGAACTTAGCAATTAAATTAAAACCTCTTCAAAAAGCCATAGCCATGACTTCCCATGACCAAAGTATCGGCTCCAAGCTTTTCCACTGAGTTACATATAACATCTTTAGCCTCTCCAGTCCTGACCACTTTCTCCACGTTTACCTGTTATACATAGAGTGTACATATCAACATTCAGAGATACAGAGAAAGATAGGAAACAGAAACAGGTGAAGCAGAAGATGGATTTACATGGTTGCTGAAATTCTTAAAGACAACTTCTGCTCGTTCCATCACAGAATTCACCAAAGCAGAGCTGTATCTTTCCATTGTAGCAATTACATCTCCAGAAAACACGAATCCTGATAGCAAATGGGTTATGATAAAAGAGAAGAGAAACTCAAAATCAAGAGACCAGGAAAAGTAGAAACCTTTAGCATCGAACTGCGAGTAGATGATAGGTGAGGGCTTGACGTAGAGTAAGATCAGCGTGCTATTTGAACTGCGAGTAACAAGGTTACTGAGACACCAGGATAGAGCGTGCATGCTCTCCTCACTCTCGTCCACTGCCACCACTATCTTGCGTCCTTTCGTCGTGTTAACTCTTTCCATTGAATGACTGCTAGTTACTTGCCTAAACACTGATTGATACAAGTTCTTATAATGTTGATAATAATAGATACCAACCAAGTCATTATTTATATATAGACAGACATTGGTTGCCTGTAATATGACACTGTATCTGCTGTGGTTTTCAGTTTCCTGGGTTCTTCGTTAGAATTAAGGACTGCGGTTTTATCAGTCCAGATGGAATCTTTAGCAAGATTTAATTATTAACTAGCCACCAAAACCAAAGTTTAACAAGTGATCAACTCAACACAACACCAAACCTGTTGCCCACTAATCTGAATCATATTCCTAGGATATTTTTGGGTATTGGATTTCACTATCAACAACTTGTAATTCTATTAAGGCCTTTTTGAGTCCAAGTGCAAGCCAACTTGATGTCGTTCTCAGTTGATTTTGTAACCATGAAAGACCTTATCTTCTTATCCACTTGGGGAAATGATTTTAGACCGAAAGTGAAGCTATCGGTTGAGTGGATACTTCCAAATTTTCTAGCCATATACATTGTTTTCTCATTCTATTATCTCCCTAGGTTTTAGACTTATTCATTACAAGTTTGCACACGTATACCTGCCAAAAATATCACCTTTTGCATTAGATCTTGTAGAAGAGCTAATATCTGAATCTTTGCACTCGTTAACAAATCTCAAACTGCAAATTTCTTGAAAAGGTTTTGGACTTGTGTGTTTCAGTAAGAGGGCTGAGGCCTGAAGAATACTTCAACGGGCTGTGACGAATAAAGCTTGATAGTGACATTCAGCTCATCTCATTTTGATTCGAAACCTTTTCCTGAGAAAATCAGCCAATAGTGGCTTTGGTGCAACAGCTTTGAAGCAAAGATTGCTTCAACTACCTTCCTCTCCTAATCACATTATTATCTGCATAGTACTAAACCATTGTAATTCCCTTGGATTTCGCCTTCTTTATGTTATAATTGTACTCTGAGCATTGATACAAATACACTCCATCAGCTGCCTTTCCCAAAAAGATTCATACCTTAACAACCACAACTTAGCGACCCTTAAAATGGAAAGCGACTGTTTAACAGAATCCGTTAATTGTTGAAATAATATTTTCACAATCAAATATAAAAAAAGGTATTAATTAATAATAACATTTAATTAATTAATTTAATTAAGTCTGACATTTATAAGTGTTTACCGTTTCTGTATTATGCAGTAAGTTAAGTCAACAAAATTAACAGAAATACTAACATTAATTTAGAATTGAAAAAATTAAAAATTTAATTAGCAGAAATTGAAAAAAGAAAAGCCTATTGATACTGAATCATCTCCTCTTAATGCAGAACTGTAGGGTACTTACTCGAGTCTCCTCTTGGCCTGGGATTTGGGTTATTGCTGGGTAGAATTAAACTCGGATTCACTAGTTTTTATCAGTATCTTATCATACTCATTTCGGGGACCTCGATACCTTGCTCTTTGGTTGAAGCTATCAAAGCTACTTTTGTATCAATGTGCCGACTGGTTGTCGAAATCAAATAGTATTCCTCAGCTTGGAGTTATACAACAACTTACGGAAGGTCCGCACGGTTGCCTTGTCTTACTCCTTCAGGACACCACCGACGCTTCTGCACAGAGACGTAGCCGGTAGCGCCGTAGCTGTTTCTTTTCCGTTTGTACTAAAAAAAAAAAATCAGCATTGATGCTTTTCTTTGTTTCTTTTGGGTGGTCCACTAAATTTGAATTTTAGATATGGCTTAGCTTAGGACCACTGATAGGACACATCGAAGGGCCCAGATTCAAATGTGGAAAAAGATTGATTTTTGAATTCGAAACAGTATTTCGTCCATTTTTTCCAATAAAATAATATTTTATCCATTTTTCAATAAAACTAAGAACAATCTGCTGATTGTACATTTGTACAATAACATTACTAGTTCCTTCAAAAAAAAAAAAAAAACATTACTAGCGTGAGTTACAAAAATACCCCCTGCTCTCTACTTAGTAGGTAAAAGGCTGGTTATGTACGAATATTAATAATTTTTTTTTGGGGGTAGTTTTTAGATTTTTTTATTTTTAATAAAAATAAAATTTTATTTATATTTATTTAAGATAATAATTACATATTAGATAAAACTTAAAAATAAATTATTTTAATTAAAAATTTTTAATTTATTATTTAATATTATTTTAATTAATAATTATTTTATTTATTTTTTTATAAAAATTAATAAAATCATTAAATCAAAATAAATTATTCATAATTCTAATTTTAATTAATTAAATATATAATATCAAATTAAATTATTCATTATTTGTATTAAAATTAAATAATACATTTAGTTAAAAATAGAAACAAAAACAAAAATTATTTTTTGCGATTTTCATATTTTTAAAAAGCTAGAAGAAATCAAAACTGAAAACTCAAACAAACAAAAATATACAAATCAAAATAAAAATGTAAAAAAATTCAGTCTTTGAGTTTTCGCTTTTATATTTTTATTTTAAATACATAAAATTTATTAGTAACTATTAAAATTTTATTCATAACTTTTATAAAATAAATAACAATTATTTTTTTGAAATTAACAATTAATTTTTAAAATTCAGAAACTTTAGCTTTTATAATTTGAGTATTCAAAATATTTTAAAATTAAAAAGACATTTCTGACTAAAATAATCTTCAATTTATGATTTTATAAGCTAAAAATACAAATTTAACTAAACATATATGCAAAAAAAGAAAATAGCCTTGAAATCAAATATATTAGCTTCACAATTAAAAACACATTTTGGTTATTTTGAATAGTGATTATTGCAATTAAATCTTTAAATAAATAAACAAACTGAAAAAAAAAAAGTACCCCTGATAGAAACAGGCAGTGTTGTATAGCACTCAAGGGCAGTTTTGGAACTTCATGGCTAATTCATTTCCTTTAAAATCGAGTAAGGCCTGAAAGAGAAAGACTGGTCCAGCGCTCACAAATTACAGAGAAGAGTTGGCAAGCAACCTGAAAGAAGAAGAAAGCTTTTTGATAATATTAGATCGAATATTGAAGAAATGGGAGACGTTACATTGACTGTTGACGGTTTGCAATCGGTTTGTCCAATATCTCACTGTAGAATTTGTCATGAAGCAGAACTTGAAAGCTGTAAGACCCTTGAAGCTCCATGTGCGTGTTCTGGAACAGTTAAGGTATATTTCAAGTTCTGATTTTGCGTATTGTTTCGTTTGATCTTCATCCTCATTTGTAGAATCCTTTACTAAACTTCCACGGAAATTGTTGCCTTGTTACAGTTTGCGCACAGAGATTGCATACAGAGATGGTGTATCGAGAAGGGGAATACAACTTGTGAAATATGTCTCCAGGTTTGAAGATTTTCTGATTGGAAGATAAACTGATCCTTTTTCTTTTTCTGGGTTTTTGTAATTTTCTTTCGGGTCGACTGTGTTGTTCGTTGCGTTTTAGCTGTTTTCATTTGTTTTGGATACTTGTGATGGTGTTGAATTGGTTTCCATGCATTAACGTGTGTCCACTTGTGAGCTAAGAGTTCGATTTAGATTCGTTTCTAAGTCGAACCGTTCAACTCTGCAGGCTTTAGAATCTACATCACTCCTTCTCTACCTATCTCCTCGTTCTGATATTGATACGTTTCTATTTTCTTTCGGAGAAATACAACAATTGAATTGCAACCTTGATATTGAAGCTAAACAATGATTTATTTCTTCAAACTGCGAGCTTCT
>JAOTBA010000004.1:6073942-6097978 GCA_025629845.1 Erythroxylum squamatum | reverse complement strand
TACAACAATTGAATTGCAACCTTGATATTGAAGCTAAACAATGATTTATTTCTTCAAACTGCGAGCGTCTCCAGTTTGCTTCAAAGAGAGCTGTAAAGGAAAAAATCGAATTTTTGTCAGGAGATTGCTCGGTTTCTACAGCAGCCAATTTGTTTGTTTTCATTCAATTTTTATGTTTCAGGCAATTAGTGAGACTGGGTTTTATTCTAATGTTTCATTTAGTATTGTAACAGAATTATGAGCCTGGATACAGGGCGCCTTCAAAGAAGTCTAAGCTCGTTGAGGCAATGACAATAAGGTAGGTTACCCCCACTGCCCCACACATAATTTCAATAGTACAACCACGGATAAGTAGCCAAAGTATAGGAGGCATGGATTGCCAAACAATTGTTTTGTTGACGTGCTTGTTTTTCAGTTTCAATTTCCCAAATAAAATAAACATATCGTGGCATTTATTGCTTCATAAACAATGGACAGTTTTCTAGTGTTATTGTGAATTGTTGTTGTACTTCCTAAATCCTAAATTATGCATGCTGCTTAAAGAGATGGCCTGGAAATACCAAGAAGAGAACATGACCAAGAGAACCAAGTATTGGTGGCTATTGTTGAAGGTATCCCCATTGACACTGCATACACTCAGTGCACGGCTCCGGCTGCCTATGGAGGTGGCTCTTGTTGCCGATCATTGGCTCTAACAGTAAGTTCTATTCATAATGAAAAACTGATTATTGCACATCCTGCAGTTGACATTCGGTTCAATTACGTGAGAGACCCAAAAAAAAGCTATTTTGATCTTAAAAATGAAATGGGTCCTTTTGGTTGACCAATCAAAGTGAACCTCTACAGCGTTTGTGATACTCTAGGACAGGATTGGTTTAGTGGGCGAACAAACCAACCAAGAAAAATGAGTCAAATTGACAATGGGGCAATTGGGCATCAGTTGCTTAAAAGCCAGATGTTCGGGTCAGAAAATTGAAACAATTGGCCAAGTTTGACAGGGGAACCCACACTGACACGGCCACTTCCACCGGTCTCTATCAATATGATAGACAACGTAGAAAAGTTGCCAGTGTTATTTATAATAATTTGTCTTGTTTGAACTGGCAGTTTACTGTCTTCTTGTTGTTGAGGCATCTCTTGGCCACGCTTACTGGTGGAACAGAAGATTACCCCTTTACACTTTTCACTGTGAGTATCTACACACTTACGGTAATCGAATCACAGGTTCTTTTAAGGGTGGGGTGGCTGTTTTCATTCACACTTCCTGTTAATCTTTCAGATTCTTATCCTGCGGGCTAGTGGAATACTTCTTCCAATGTACTTAGTGTTTCGGTCCTTTTCAGCTCTCCATAGTCTCGCTCGGCAACAGCATCATTACCAGGTCAGTACACACCTTACCTTATCATACCGAAAAGTATTCACTTCTTGGGGAATTCTACCAATTGTAATGAATTTCTAGAGTCGTCTGAGCGTCTCCACTTAAATGCTAAACAAGAAATAGTTTCTTGTACGTCAGGTTTCACAAGAGGATGATGATGATACCTCCTACAATGAAGATGAAGATTATACTGCGGACCGGCACTTGGTATAAACTATAAACACAGCATTAACAACGTACTAGTCATTGTGTAGATTTTTACTTATCAATGGTCAATGTCCATGCCCATTTTTGTAAGTATTGATGAAGATTAATTTTACAGAAATATTGAAGTTGAAGAAAATCTGTTGCATCGAGATAGTTAACCGATCCAATCAACCCAACAGCCAATAACCAAAATGTTCAAGAACGCTCATCATAGCATTTTAAGTCTATAAACGTTCAAAGTTAAGTCAGTAGGAACAAAAGCCGGAAAATTGCACCATTTTGGTAAGGCCAACAAACTTCTGCTGCGTGTCCTACAAAACCTTTTCGACGTTTACAAGTAACTATCGTTTTTAGAATTGGAATAGGAAGCTTAAATTAGTATATAATAATAATGGGTAAAAATTATAAAATTAAGTAAAATAAAATATTTTATTAAATAAAAAGAATATACAAATATCTGTTAATATATAATGAACTAATAATAAGTCAAATCTAATAATTCAAATTAAATTTTAATCTAACATAAAATTTAAAATAATAATAAAAATAAAAAATTATTTTTGAAGCAAGTTTGTTTCATCATTATTATCAAAAAGTTTCAAATTTTTCAACATTATGTAAAGACTCTTCAATCACGTTTTCGTCTAAAATATCTGCATCAATTTTTTCTACATCCAAATAAATTATAAATTCGTAATGTATGAAATCATTCTCTATTATAAATTTGTAATTTATTATACCTTTAATGATAAATAAGAACAAAATAAGATATTTACTGAACTGAACATAAGTAGATGTTCTTAATTCATTCGTTCTGACAAATGCATTTTCTTTATAAATCGTCTTTTCAAATTTATTAAAATAAAAAACAGACGATGATTTTTCTTCTTTATTACAAAAATCAATATAGTTAATACAATCAATATCAATTGAATTATTCGTTTTCATCTTACTAAACGCTTTGAATACAAAATAGAGAAATTATAAAGCCTATGATACAAATAAAATTAATAAAAATAAAACAAATGAGTAAAATTCTTGTTCTTCATTCTCATATTCTAAATAACGTAAATAAACTCATTAAATCTTTGATGTTTAAAATGATTTCGTTTTTTTGCATGAATACGTTGAAAAAAACGTTCTAATTACGTTTACAACTAGATGCGGAAATTGTTTAACTGAATAACCTATTAGCAAATTTTCTTAATGTTGGAGCACTTTTACCGAATAATCTCTACCATTTATTTTTGTTTTAAATTAATAGGTACGAGGAATAAAAATATATATTATTAATTTCATTTGTTACCTTTAATTCCTTTTCGATAGAGAAAATAACTTTGCATTTAATTACGTCAAAAAGATTAACCATAATGTTATTTTTACATATGTCTCCATTATAAAAGCAATAAGGATTAAGAAAATAAGTTGTTAAATGGATCATTTGAGTAAGATGCTTATCCAATCATTAGCCAATAATATCTATATAAAGTTTGTATAATTTTTGCTTCACTTTTAAAAGACTTATAATTGTTTTGCAAGTTCTATACATACCATCATATATATACCTCAAACATTATTTCTTATTTAAGTCAACAATCCTTACCAACCGTACAAGTTGAGCTACAATTTTCACAATGATTAAGAAGACATCCCAAATTTTATTATCTAGAATAATAGCACAAAAACTTTCCTTTTAAACTATTTGATAACTTATAACTTGAAAAATATTTACTTATCATCTAAATTTTAAAGTAGTTGTTTATGTTTATAAACATTTTCAGGTAATAAATGAGTTGTAAACCTAGTGGAAGTAGGATGCACAATATCAACTCAATCTTCTTGCTTTCTTAACAAAGACAAAAATGTAACATAATTATACACAAAAATTGTGATCTTAGATGCGCATGAAACAAGAGTAGAAATATGGTCTATACCTCCAACATCTTTTAAAATAAGATTTATATAATGAACAACACATAGAGACTAATAAATATGCTCATACTTTAATTATAATATGTACTCAATCGATACATAATTAGTTGCATTATCTATAACAAAATGCACAACATTGTTTAGTCCAACCCACTATATAATAAAACATGAGCACTTTTTACCATATCAGAAGCATTTATAGACTTCATAAAAGTTGTTCTAATATTATAATAAATCAAGAAATTAATTAAGATTTTTTTGTCTTTAATCAATATACCATCTATTATAATAGTGCATCCTATCATTTCCTAGCTAGACTTATATCCGCAATCAACTTGTATTCCTTTCTTAAATTTTGAAGTGACGACACGCGTATTCATAATAAGAAGGTGTCTTAAATCTTATACCTATTATTGTTGTAGCATCTATTGCCTTCAAAAAATAAAGTGAATTTAAAGCATTTAAAAAAATACATAAATGATATAATCATCTAGCCCATATTCGTTTACATGGCAAATAACATCCTTATTAACCAAAATATTTTTTTACCTTGGTTGAAAATCAGGAGTAGTTCTTGAAGAAAAATAAGAATCTATGTCGATAACAGATTTCCTTTTTTCTTTTATCTAATACTTATTGTTCTTCGTAATCTCCAAAAGATACATTATAAACTTCTTTATCTTTCTTTATTTTACTTATTGTTGTAGATAATTTTCAATCCTCTCATGTACATCAAAAGTTTTTTTTTCAAGAAGTAATATTACTATTAACAACAAAATGCCCCAGCATTATATAAATTATCCCCTTTTAAATATTCTACCACAATATATAAAATTATATTAAATATTTCCATCAAATGTCTAGGAAAAAGAAATATAATTATGTGTTAGATGGGACTTACCACTAATAGAAAATGTTAAGTTAATTGAATCTTTTTTTATGATTCCATACTTCCTATTATAATTCAAACTAGAAAATACAAAAAAAATAATTTTGTAAGTTTTGTACACAATTATAAAAAAAAAAAACCTGTCCTACACATTTAATTTGATAAACTAATGCATTTAATGACATTTAATAACATTTATGTCAAGATTTGACATGTCTGTTACCGAGTATTATTTGGTTTCATCAATTAACACACTCGATAAGTATCTCCCAATCCCAAATTTGACATGGTTAAAAAGATATGACAAAGATATTAATTTGAAAATGTTTGAAAAAAATTGGTCACTTGCATGATCACGTTGTAACTAAAGTCGAGCTCCTATCTTTGGGTTGAAAACAACGAATTAGCTACTGACAATTAAATCAAACTTAATCTTCTCAATCAATTTAATACACGTTCCATACTTGAAAACTTCAATAAAGGTATAACCCTCGAGAATGAGAGGCAGGATCTTCTGTCTTTTTTACTCTATCTCTATCTCGTTCCATAAATCTTAGTCATCCATTTATATAAGTTTCGAATCCCGTGCCCGAGAATGATACTAGGGTTTCATGTATGAGATTCAGTGACATAACGAAGCACTAGTTCTCAGGCTAAGGAGTCAACAATTTCTTTCCACCAATGATGGCGAGAATCCTAACTTGCTTTTAAGGTGATCCATCTTCGCACAAACAACATCTCCAAACAACTCCAACAGACCCAGATTTCTTGTAGCAGTTGAAAATAACAGAGTTGGGGATATGATGGTGTACGGGTTGGGGATTTTGGCAAAGTTTTAGGCCTTTATGAAGTCTCATATTCTCTTTTTGATTAATCATTTTACGCTTTCGAATTTTCGATTCAAGAGATAACTTTCGAGTAAAGAAAAGGATTGCAAGTTACTTCTTCTTGGAGGTAGAAATGATCCAAGCCACCTTTTGGTGTCTTTCCAATGACTTGTTTGAGATTTTATTAAAAGAATTAGCCCATTTGTGATGGGGTATTGATGAACCTGTTAAGTTAAGTGGTGATGGTTCTGTCATGTTTTTGTACGCAAAGATGAAAACCTTTTACTTTCAGTGCATTCAACCAAATTTGCAAACAGGAGCTTAAGCTTAAACCAAAGAATTTGGAGATTCGGTCTTCATTTGTTCACTAGTATCCAAAAACATCTACACCACAAATCAAGAAATAGGATGAGTCAAAGAACAATTAAAGGTCATCAAAAAGTTCAATATTTGAGGATTGGAAGGGAAATCTAAACAACCCAAGTTGCTTTGTTATTTCTGTGTGAAATTTCAATGATACAACATCAACAAGGCTATAGAGTACATAATTACAAGCATAACAATCCTAAGTGGCAAACAACATAAACCCTTTAATAGAAGAAAATAGAGGAGTTAGTCATGCTTCAAACCTCCATTATTTAGACAACATAATAAATATTTTCAAGTTCTAGATAGCAACAAGACGAAAGTGAAACTATTACTCCACTTAAATGGTGGATGTTATCTTCAACTATAAGTATTGAATAGAAAAAGATATCTGACATAGACAAAGTTTAGAAAGATTAAAATAGAATAGGAGAACATAAATCATTAGCTGGCAAATAGTCCTCAATCCTTTTAAGCATAGGCATATGGTTAACAATTATATCGCACATACAGCAAAGTTCCATAACATTGTTATATTGAAAGTGTGAGACATAAATAAACAAAGACAGAGTGAAGTTGACACCATAAGGACAAATTGAAAGGACCCCAGCTCAAACTCCACACCCCATAATCTTGAAACCTAAATGTCCTACAATCCCTAAAGAGAGAAACCCCCAATTCTTCTCCATCAAACCCATTGTTTCTTAACCAAAAACTTACCAGTAAACTCAACATCTTTAAATAGATTATCAAACCAACACAAAAATAAATCATAAATGTTTTAATGATGAAAACAAAACAAAAAAAGATAATAAGTCCAAAATAAAATTTTCCTGTAAACTTTGCGTCTTCTCTTTGTTAATTTGAAATTTGTCTTCAGTCAAAAGAACAATAAACGAGGGTTAACTTGTAACATGACACAAGGAATCAGAATAATATAAGGACCAATACACAAGGTTGAAACAAAATAGTATGAGTTAAAAAAAACTAATTCAAATAAGAAACCAACAAAAAAGATTGAATAAAATCAAAATGTTACTAAAGAATTTGAAATTTGAATTATCCTAAAATTAAAAAGTCATTAATCAGGTTAAAGTTTAGTTCAATATAAAGACTAAAAAATCAAATAACACAGAAAAAGATGACTTACAATTTTAAAGTGTTTATGAATTCAACAAAGAACCACCTAATTTGTTACTTAAATGGTCAATTTTATTTCTAACAATTATAAACATAAACTAAACCAAAAAATTGATCAGTTCGTTTTTATTCCGATCAAACCGACGAATCCACTTTGATTTTCAGATCATTGTTTACAGCAACGTTATTCACAAGGAGAACTCAAGTCTGATTGTCATAAAAGGTCAACATTAATATGCAAGGAGCTGGTTAACCCAAGTCCATCTTGCACAAATTGTGGTAGAGCTAATACCCGCCACAAAATTCAATAGCGAAATCAATTTATAACGTGGCTCCATCAAAATCTACAAGTTATCTATACATTAGTATCTCAAGACCAGGAAGAACCGCTCAACAAGGCTCCTGATTAAAATATACGTCAAAATGTGACACTAAAACTTCACGTATGACAGGAAAAAAAAAAGCTTCAGACCTGCAATAGCTTTCGCACTCTATGCTGAAGTTGAGTAAGAGAGCTAATTCCAGGATTCTCATAAGTCCCTGAGCAATCGAGTTTCGTAGTAAGATTGATCAAATTATGGACGAAGACCACCATCTCGTTACAACTTGGGATAGCTAACTTCCAATCAGACTCCTTTTTATGGTTAGCACCTATTGTCTCAAGTTCTCTGGATTTTGAGGTAGCTTCTTTTAGTACAGAGACAGGAATTCCTGTACAATCGAAAAAGAAACAAATTTCATGCTTCAAACAAAATAAAAATTGTAATGTCCAATTCTCCCAAAATATTCTAAAACCAGATATTGTAACAGAGAAAGCAATATGCAGTCCAGTGGTTAGACACGCCTGAACTGAGTTCACTCAAATCATGTTTTGTTTAATTATTGAAATATTCATTTAATTGGAGGTCATTTGTCATGACAATTCCGGAGTAATTTTTGCTTCTCATACGAACTCTGAGAAAGTAAAGAAACTTTATGACATTAAGTAAATCTCCAGTAGTTTCATGATTGCTGTCACTATTATTTGTAGTCAATCAGTCAGTTGCACCTAACAAGTTTCAGAGATCTTACGAAGAATCCAGAAAAAGGCATCAAAAGTAACAAGAATCTTACCCGCCAGTCTTGCAACATTCACACCATAGCTTTTTGGGCATACACCAGGCGTCAATCTATAAAGAAATGTAACTTCTTCTATTCCTCCTACCTCATTTCCAACTTGACAAGCCATATGGCAGAGTGAAACCTATTATATAGCAGAAACAAAAGAGATTACAAAGAAGACATCATATAAATTAAATGACCATGCGGACTTGAAGCATTTTGGCATTTATCTACATTGTATTGTTCAAACCTCAGAAAGTAAACCAACACCTCAGTTTATCCTATGTAAATTAAAACATATCAGTGTCAGTAGGAAAAAGGGAAAAACACGGTAGCCAACATAAAAAAATAGATCCATGCCTTGGGATCTTTCTCGTAGTCTACAGCTAATCGGTGATAGTGAGTTGAAAACATTCCTCGACACTGCACCTTGTGGACTAAATGTTCAAGAACTGATTCCCTGCCAAGGATAGAATAACAGGTGGGATATTTATCAAGGTTGAGTTAAACCAAGAGATCAGGGGACTAACGAAACTAAAACATGAAGGTATAACCCAAAAAGAATCTGTTCAAAACTTAAACAATTGCAAATCCAATGACACCTACGCTATTGCTTGTCCATCTGATGTTGATGTGCCCCGACCAAGTTCATCCAGAGCAACCAAGGAATTACCAGTTGCAGAAGACTGGAAGCAAATATAAAAAGTTCAAATATGAGATAAATGTGAGCAGAGAGAAAAGCTGCCTCTGCTAGTTTCAGGGAAAAGATAATTGTTACATTCCCAGGTTTGGGATCTTATGAGGATCTTTTAACATTAAAATCAGAAGTAGAATTAACAAGAAACTTTTGTTTGCTACATTTTCTTCCTTGTCAACCTACTGCTGAAAATCAAGGGCTCATTAGGGAGAACCTACAATCCCAAGATTCAATCTTTCTGATGAATGACTGTTTACTTTCCGGTCCTCTTCATTTTGATTAAATATAACCGTTGCTATAATTTTCAAGGAGATATACCCAATTATAGTAACTGTCCCTTGTTAGTAGAGAACATAGGAGACATGCGACTGAAACTACAACCAAAACATGAAACTGACACATGGTAGCTTGTAAGTAACACATTACATGAATGAAAACATGAACAATTCCTAATTCCTGAGTTTGCTCTTCTTTATTCAATTCCAGTTTAATAGTAACAAAAACCAAACTGATTATTTGCAAGTTCTCCAATAAATAAAGGAAAAATGAACTACCTCATAACGAAAACAACCATGAGATAAGTAAATTTCTCCTATAACATGCTTTGAACTCCATTAGAAACTCACCAGCATTAGTGCAGTTTCCGAAAGTTCTGTTAAGAAAGTACTCTGACCAGCCATTATATGATCTTTTGCACCCATTCGTACACATATTCGGTCAACAGGTGACAATTCAAAGTTTTGTGCAGGAACAGAAGCCCCAACCTGTGCAAGAGCAAAAACTATTGGGTATGGATAGACAGCACAAAGCCAACATGCTACAAGAAAATAAAAATACCTGAGCCAGAATCACAGCCAAACAAACTTGGCGGATAAGGGTAGACTTTCCACCCATGTTAGGGCCAGTGAGAAGGATAAAACTGGCACAACCAGAACCACCAATGTTAATATCATTGGGGACAAATGCACCCTTGTTCAATGAATCACTCTTAAGAACAGGATGTCCCAAGCATTTTGCAGATAATTGCGGCACTTCACTTGATAATGATGAAGGGTGAAAGATGATTGGACAACATGACGGTCCTTCATAAAAATCACCAGCAACTGACAGACTGATTAAGACATCTAGTTCTGCAATGTGCATAAATCAAATTTCAGGCAAGGATTATAAACTTATCAAGAATAGGGATTAAATTATTTCTTGTCCCTTGAAGCAAAATGAAATGCAAAACATTGGAGGACTGGGATAGGGGAAACATAATGGGAAAAAGCAGATAAGAAAAGCAGCCTTATTTCACATGATCAAATGTAGGTGTTTATGTTTATACCTGCAACAGTGGAAACCAGCTGCCTCCACTTATCATGATGCAGACAGAAGCGTCCAATTAACTGCTCTGAAATGCTCTTCAATGTGGATTCTTTTTCAGATTCAGTTTGTGAGTGCTCAGCTAAGAATCTCTTAATATTTGGGTTCCAGTACCTAAAAAACCCCTGCATATACCACATTCTATGAGGGGAAAAAAAAAGGCAACTGAAACTAAGAAAAGCAAGTCCAGAACAGTCCTCCAGTACAGTGCCTGTGATGGGAAAGCTTAGGTCTGGGTGACAGTGACAAACAGATAAATAAGTCATTTGTCAATTGATCTTTATAGTAACTCTTGAAATTTGGTAATGCAATTAGATGTTTGGAATTCTAAAGGAGCAAGAAACACAATGTATTAGTTCATAAAGAGTTTCAGGAAATTCTAATAAAAACATTCTTTTCAGCATTTGGCCATCCTTCTTTGAGAAGTTAGTGCAAATGCTTTAAAAATTGGGAAGACATGCACCCAGTGTTGATTCAAATTTTTACTATTCATTTGTGTCAGGAAGCAACTCCATTACACTATAGTCCACTAATCATAGATCCATTCTTTACCTTTTTCGATGAACGCAACTCATAATCTCGAGGAATGCTTGCACGTAAATGCTCTGGAACTTCTAACAAATAAGCTTCTTTGCCAACCGTCACATAAGTAATCTGTAACATTTCATGCAAGGACAGGACTTCTTTAATTGCAGAACATATTCCACTACCAAATACCAACATATTGTAGAAAGGTTCTTACTGATGTGTCTCCAAGCAACTTCTGTTGTTCCTTCAGGTGTTTAGCCAAATCAGACTCAATTTCCATCAATCTTCTACAAGCAGTGTCATACTGTGCATCAACTCCCCCAAGAGGAATGACACGTCCGGAACTGTTGGCTTCTGCCCAGTTGAAGGCATCCTTGAATTGTTGAAGAATTGAATGAATTTCAGGAACACCATTACCTGAAGAAACATAGCGAAATAAGATGACAGAAGGCATTGAAACGGTCAGAAAGTATCAAATCCAACATACCAGATGTTAACAAATAATGTAGTTGCCTTGCCTCAACATGTTCCAATATGACACCAAGTGAAGAACATGCTTGGGCCATTAATTCACAGCCACGTAAAGCAGATATAAACTCCTGCAGCTGCTTCTTTGCTGCATCATCCTCATACAGAATCACTTTTTTTGCATTTCTTCCATTTGCCTCACTGCATTGAGTCCAGCATAGAAACTTAACATACCAAAAACTGTAATTCTTTTAATGTCAGAGAAACGTTTAAATACATGGGCATTCCTTCTCAGCTTTACCTTCTAGTAAATATCCGGGCAAGCAATCGTTCCATGTCCGGAAGTCTGGACAGCGCTTTTCTAAATTCAAATGCCATTGTTTGATTTTTTCCCTGAGTAGCATAACACATCATAGTAAAGGTACAACCATAACTGGGAGAAGCAACAAGAGGTGAACATAAGGTGGCATAAAACATAGATCCATGGAACCAAAACCGAGATAAGTAGATCCATCAATAAGACAGTTATTCCAGATCAGATTATAGTTCTTTGATGTATTGTTGTCAATATGAATGTGAAAGTGTTAAGTATATATGCAACGACAAAGTTTCAACTTCAGAATGGGTTCAAAACTTACAACCAGAAATGAAACTAAATCCTTAAAGCCCCTCCAAAATTAAATCAACACACGTCATAAGAGTTCAAAGATAACAGAATTGTGAAGAAAAGGAATGCATCACAACTATCATGACAGCAGATTCAAATTACTTGACAACACATTTCAGGCACCATAGGACACAAGAACTTACAGATGTAATCAATGGACCAGAAATATTTGCAAATGATCAAAATCTAGAAACATAATGGATAAAGATGATAGCCCTGTCAAACATTGTACAAACTAAACCATGACTACCAAATAAAATCTTACTTGTAGATCTTTTACTGCATCTTGGCGGACCTTAATAGAATCCAAATGGTATAAAGGCCTAGCTAGCCATGTTTTCAGTAGCCTCTTTCCCATAGCTGTGACACAATGGTTCAACTGTGCATATAATGTCCTTCATAGAAAAATCAATTGCCTTAGGATAATTAAAACAGTGATCTTGTCAATATAATGTGCATGATAGTAATCTTGTCAAGATAATGTGCATAACATTGTTACCCTGAAGAATCTCCATTTCTGCTGTTCTCAAAAATTTCAAGGTTCTCCATGGCAGCAGCATCAAGAACCATGTATGGTTTTTTATCAATACCAGCAAACTCAGAGCAAGGAAGTGATTCGAACTTTGCAAATCTAAGTAATGTCTCATCCAGAAAAGCCTGTTTTAAATAATATAGAGTGCCTCCAAGAGCTGAAAGAGCAAGGCTACCATTTTCTCCTTTGTTCACCAGCTCGGACAAAATGACAGGCAGCCACCTTGATTTCTTATCTTCAGTATGAAGATTAACTGACTCCAAATCCCCTTCAATTAGATTTCCAGAAGCAGATTGATCTCTAATACGCTTGTAGATAATTTCCACTTCACGAACAGTTGTGTTAGCATCCCAGAACTCTGAGAGAGGAACCAACTCATTGATCAACGGATTTCTGGTGTGCCTCATAATTGCTCTTTCAGTTTCAGAACTGAGCATCTTTGCAGGTTTTATGATTTCTACTGGCCTCAACTCGGATAACAGAGCAGAAAATAAACTGCATTCTTCATTATCCACAAACTGGCAAAGATTCATTCATGATTGACCATGGTTACATTGAAATGACCACTGGCTTTTAAACACATAAAACATGGTGATGACTACTACCAAAGAACAAACCTGTCCAAGGATAATCCTGCTGGTGGCAATATCAACCACACACACCCCGAACAAACGCTGGAAACTTTTGTCTGTCAAATGCTCACTACTTTCAGCCACAGCCATAAGATAAGAAGCATCAGGATTTGCTGAAAGCAATTCACCCTCTGTTAGTGTTCCTTTTGTAACTATGGCACATATTTCACGTTTCACAACCTGAAACAATAAAAAAAACTGTCAAAGTTGAGATTATGAATTGATCACAAAACCACCACAAAACGACCCAATTGAGAAGGAAAATAAATAACCAAAAAAGAACAATAATCAGCAAAAGTATACAAGCGAATGAATGATTGCTATATCATCAAGTCCAAGTGCCAGAAAATTTCAATATCTAATGAAAGATGTACTCCAACATTGTTACCCAGTTGAGGTCCTCGAGGACAAACATTTAAACACATAGCAATTTATAAGCCTACTACAGGAAAATTTGACGATAGACAAGATGAAATTATTTTAAAGCCAATAAGGATCATTTTACCTTGTCCTTAGAACCTTTTTCTTTCCTTCGGAGCTCCAGTTGTTCAGGTGTTTCTGTCTGCTCTACAACTAGAACTCGATAACCCTGTTATGCAAGGCAAGCTCCTCAGAGAACAACATATACAAAATAAATGTAAACAATAAAGAAAAGTGAATTTAGGCTAGAGATCATCGATCTACCCAACCTTTCTAGCCAATTTCTCCAAATTTATTGAGAAGTTTCTCTCTGGAAAACCACAATGAGGTTGCTCTCCCTAATGAAGCAGGAACAAATTAGAGATGAGAGAAACATAAGAGAAAATACATTTGCTTGCGGGAATACAGCAAGGAGGTCACAAGAGAAAGAGGCCAGTATCCAGAAGAAATTAACAGATTTGTGAGTATTGCCTAAAACCAATCAATACCTTCATATACTGCAAATCTAGTTCTTTAACTCCTACATGGGCATCCATTTCAAAAAGTTCATAAAATTTTCCCATCTGTACCAATTAGAAAGGAAATAATAAAGATATATTCATTAGTTGACTGAAAGATATAGTTATTAGTTGTTTGAATCAAGTGAAATGACGACAATGATACATAGTTCATATGTACTTTGATACATACCTTGAAAAATAAAACCTTATCCATATGCTTTGACTTGAACTCCCACCATTGCCTCTGCAGATGACAACAAAGTATTCTAATTACAATTTTAATATGCTTCAACTTCAAATTCAACTATTCAAGATGAAAAAGAACCTCAAACACTAAAAGGTTTTGTTGGCTAATAGTCCAGCTTTTCTATGCTTGGCCTATACAGAAATTGTGTTCATGTTTTCCACAACTCAACCAATACACATTGAAAACAAAGTAGGCAAAATTATAATCCAGCATCAATTATAGAGTGCTTACCTGGCCACCTGTTAAGCCCTTCAAAAAGTCAGCAGGTAAGTATAGCGTCCTTGCATCATAATCTACATCTCCAGGATGCCTTCTTTTGGCATCTTTTCGTTCTCTGTTTCAGGTCCAAATAAAAAGTGCAACCGCATTAACCATGGAGAATATTGAAAACAGCGGTTCCTCGTTTGAAACAATAAAAGAGATGAAAAACAAAATTGGACATTGCATGCTTAGTTCTTATAATCGTGTGCATATGCATCTATGGAGATTAACTCTTCTATCTATCTGGATATACATGATTCACAAAACTACTATTCATGGACTCCAGAATTGCAGTCTTGGTACATGTACTGAGAAGAAATGCCTGATTTTACAGTTCCCCTCACAAGACCATAAGATCTTATACTTGAGACTATAGGACTGCACTATGAAGTTGCAACAAGAACTTACCTTCCAAGAAACCATAACCTCTGAGCTTCACGTGCACTAAACCTCTCAGAAGGATCAGCCATCAAGTGATCATCAAGACTATTAGACACCCCATCTGCAACATAGCAAGTCGAAATTCAGCACTCATGATGTACACCCCACCGCTAATTTAACTCCAGAGTTTAATAACATCATACTAAGACAAACACCCACGATCCAATGCACACGGATATCACCAAAGGAATAAGACAGAATGAGAAAAAAACATAAACAAATTCTCAAACAATGGACGACAAAACCCAGTTAAGAATTGAAAGCCAATCAACACTATCCATATAGTATTCACCATAATTAGTATATTTTCCCATTCCCAAATCCCACCAGAAGACGTATATGACAGACAAACAAATGCATTATTATACCAGAACAAAAGAACATAAATACATAAATTACTTACTCTGCTTATTCTCTAGAGGCTCCGCAGCAGAAATCCTAAGCCCTACTTTATCCATATCTCCACAAGCCTTGCTTTTCTTCACAGAATCCACCTTCCCTCCACTAGCTTTTCTTTTCCTCAGCCCTCTCTTATCATTTCGCTTACCTTTCTTGTTATCATCTTCATCACTAACCTCTTCTACTTCATCCTCCAAATCCATATCGCCTTCCTCCTCAGTAACTTCCTTCTCTGAGCTCTTTCCCCAATCCTTATCACTCGAATCATTACCACCGTCATTGTCATGGTCAGCGTCCACAACATCCTTCATCTCCTCGTCGTCGTCGTCGTCGATCACCGTCCTCTTGAAAGCCAAAGAACCCCTACGCAACCGCTTGAACTTCACAGTGGTATCCTCAACCCACTCAATCTTCTCCTTTCCCAAATCCAAATTTTCTTCCTCACAATCATCATACAGAACCAAATGCTTACCCGATGTCTTATCATAAGATTTCACACAACCTTCGTACCAACACTTGTCCAGAGGCCAGTAAATCCTAATCCTCTTCTCCACCACCTCATCGCCGTACGGCTTAACGGCGGCTCCAGGCGTAGACGCAGACTGAGAAGGGGAAGGTGTTTGGTCAATAACTAGAAGCGGCTTTTTTGACTTGGGATGGAGCGGTGACGGAGTGGTAGGACTAGGGCTAGGGCTCCTAGGGCTAGGTTTTGGCACAGTGTTAGTGACAGTTTTGGCGGGCTTTTGGGTTGGAGAAGGAGATGGTGTTTTGGAAAAGAAAGCTGTGATTTGGCTTTGAGGGTTGACCAGCGGCGACCTGCCGTTGTTCTGCTTTCTAGACGGCGCCATTTCTAAGTCACTCCAGAAATTTGTACCAAAAACAAAAGCTTACAGAGGCTAAGGGGCAAGAGAAGGTCTTGAGAAGAACACTGGTCCTAAATAAGCATCATCTCACTGACATGTAGCTTAGGCTGGAACTAATACTGTGAAGTTGGGATAGCAATGTGGCGGGAATTCCCGGCAAATGCTTCGATCGGCGTTACTTGGCGGGAATTCGGGGTTTTTATTATTATTATGCAACTGTTTTGTGTCTGATTTTTAATACTGCGTCGTTTCAGGCGGATACAATTAAATCGATCCAAAATAAGCCCCCTGTCGGATCGGAAGGCCCAAGCCCCAACACATACTGTCCATCTCACAACCAACCCAACGGTCGACCCGTTGGTTACACCTTCCTCAGTCACCTCACCATCCACTGCTGGTTTATTACTACTTGTAGATGTAGTAGAGCTGTAACATTTCGCTCACAGTTTCGATCGATTTAAGCGGCGCGTTAAATTACAGCCACTATCTGTCTCAAAATTCCAGTTGTTTCAGTTTAGTGCTCTTTCTTAATGGCGTTCCAATGTCTCATTCTGTAAAACCACGCGCCACGATCTCCGTGTTACGTCGTCGCTGCTTACAGTACCAATCTTGTTATTCCGATTGCAATGGCCAACTCTACGCCGCCTCGAAGCTTCTCTATCTCGATCAGAGGCAAAGAGAAGGACGAAAACGGGGTCGCCGAGAGCAAATGCGCGTTCCTAATTGTAGCTCTTTGCCCTTGTCTCGTTTGTGTGATTCTCCTCTTAATTGTGCTCTCTATAGTTCTCACCGTCAAGTTTCACTTCTTTTGCCACACTCCTCTTCGCTCTATCATTTTCAAAAAACATTGCCACTAACAACTTCGTTTTCTAGCCTCGGTGACTTTGGGGATTATTCTGATGGTGGAACTCGAAATAATGATGAGATTGATGAGTGCCAATGTGAAAATAAAGGTGTAGTTGTGAACTCAAGTGTAGATCCTGAGGAGGTCGAGCGTCTGTGCAAGGTGATTGACGAATTGTTTGCATTTGATAGCACCTTGGAGGCTGCTGTTGATGGGTGTAGCATCAATTTAACTCCTGATCTGGTCGTGAATGTGCTGGAAAGGTTCCGTCACGCTAGAAAACCTGCACTTCGGTTCTTCAATTGGACGGTGGAGAGGCCTGGTTTTTCGCACAACTCAAGGACTTATAACTCGATGATGGGCATAATAGGAAAGCCTAAGCAGTCTGAGACAATAGTGTCAATGGAGGAGATGGACGTTAACAGGGTGTTGACAATAGAAACATTTGAAATTGCAATGAGAGCTTTTGCTGAGGCCATAAAGCGAAAGAAGGCTGTTGGGATGTTTAAGTTGATGAAGTACAAGTATAAAGTAGTTCTTCAGACATTTGATTCGTTGCTTGATTGTCTTGGTAAGGCAACGCTTGGAAAAGAAGCGAAAGCGATGTTTGGGAAGTTGGGGGATAGGTTTGTGCCCAATCCGAGGACTTGCACTGTGTTGCTCGATGGATGGTGCAAGGTGAAGAATTTGATGGAGGCGGGTAGAGATAGGAATCAAATGATTGATAAGGGGTTTAAGCCAGATGTTGTTGCTCATAATTTTATGCTTCAAGGGCTGTTGAAGTGTAGAAAGAGGTCTGATTCAATCAAGTTGTTTGAAGTTATGAAAGCCAAGGGTCTATCTCCTAATTTCTGGAGCTGTACGATTTTGATTCCATATCACTGTAATCAGAGAATGATGGAAGATACGATTGACTGTTTTGATGAAATGGTTGATTTTGGGTGCGTGCTAGATGCTCCAGTTTATACATGCTTGATCTCAGGTTTTGGAAATCAGAAGAGTGTGGATATGATTCACGAATTGTTGAAGAAGATAAAGAAATAGTTTGCCAAACTGACGTGAAGAAGATGAAAGAAATAGTTTGCCAAACTGATGTGAAGACGTATAATTCAATTATTTTGTTGATGGCTACTAAGAGAACGTCGGATTACGAATTGAGAATATGCAGGAGGATGATTAGGTGAGTTTGCGATGAGATGAGTAGGAAGAGGTGCTGTCTTGATGATAAATCTTTACACTGTTTTGTTGGAGGTCATTTAAACCTCGGAAGAGTAGGAGGGGATGATGGATAAAGGAAAGAAAGCTGCTCAGCTTGACGACAGGCAGTTTAGCAGCTTGACGACAGGCAGTTTAGCTCTGATTTCTTGATAGCTGGTAAGCCTGATACGCTTGAATACCTTGCAACTCTCTGGTAAGTTCGTAACTTTCCAACTTTTTTGGAAAACGGCTACCATAAAAAGGGACGACGCAACTGCCTACTTGCAAACTTCATGTTGATCTAATGTGGAATGGTGATGTGTTTTATTAATATTAGTTCTCGTCACTCATAGTTGGCTATTGAATGTTTTGTACTGATTGTAATATGTCTAAGGGCAGCCGTTGGTGGTTCATGTTACTTGCTGTCGTAAGGTTTCATGTATCCCATGTGTTGTATTATGTAGAATAGTTTTTCCTTGTAGCGAGTGATCTTGTTCATCTTTCAGGTATAATATTGATCTTTTTTATTTTTATTTTCTATATCATATATTTCCGCTGGGTTATACAATTCATGATGCTTAAAGTCAGAAAATGCAAGTAGAATTGAAAGCAGCCAAGTGGGAAAGCAGCTCTATGTTTTCTGCTTGTCTTAGTCATTCATTGTAGTTTGACCTCATCTAAGAAATATCAGAAAATATAGGACATTTCTGGGCCAGTTGCCAGGGATTCTAATTGCCAGAACTGCTGAATTTTTCAAGAGATGGAATAAAAGTATAAAACTAAACTGAGAAAAAGAATAGTCCTTCATATGTATGATTGTATACATAATACCATAATACATATTGTGTGTCCCCGTCAACTCGGACTTCACTTAGAACTGTTTTAAGACTTGCCAAATATTCCATCTTGTTAAAATATCAACCAAAACGACAATTAATGAGCTCTCATACTATCTCTGGTATCCTCATTTTATTTCCTCGTAAAATTACCAAATTAGATCCAGCCGTCGTGAAAAAAAGGAAAGAAGTTAGAACTGCAGGCGTGCAATTGGTCCTAAAATCTCATTTAGCAACACTTGAACTTAGATCTTACGAACTGAAATGACACTCAATAAGTTAAAAGTAGCCACCAATGGTTAATCCAAAATAATAAATATTGAAATTACAAATATTTTGCAAAAAGGAAAGACCAAAATTGATTCATTTGAAGCATTAAAGATGTTCAAGGGTAATCTTCAGTGCCAACCGGAAAAAATTATCAAGAACTTCCAATAATGAACTATGCTAGCAGCACATCACTGTAATAGTCTTGTAAGAAGAATTACAACAGAAAATATCTAGCCTAAGCCACAAGAGTGCTAGCAGTGGTGGATTCGCTGCAAAACACGATAAGGAAAAGAAAAAGGTCAGAGTGACAGGATACTAACATAAAAATAGAACTAGAGGTAGATGTCAAATTACAAAAGTGTAACATGCAACCATATGCCTATGAAAGTCCAACGCAGATCATAAGATGGAATACTATAAAGATAATGGGTAATCTAATCACAAAATATAATGTCTTCTACACGAGTCTCAATATAAACTATCAAGAAAGCAGATAATTAACCTAGGCATACTACATGACATCCATATTGGTTTTTTTAAAAAATCAAAGAGAAACATCTGACTCTATAAATCAGTATTTTGTCAGTTTACATAAAAATCTATAGCAACAATTCAAAGATTTGAATTAATCATTCTGATCATATACAACGGCAAGGTTGGACAAGGAAGAAAACAAGGAATGGCACCTATAATTCTGTTAAGAAATATATCTATGACCCGAACCTGAGTACTCTCTGATTACAAAGAGGAAATTGACTACTTGTAAGTATGAGTAAAAGGGAAGTAGATACTGCTCTAAATGTGAACTGATGCAATGATTAATAAATTGTTGAATGAAAAACAACAAGTTATATGCTTACTATTTCCAGACAGGTGGAAGCTTCTTTGTTTTCTTGTAGTAGCGAGCCAACCTATGAATCCTGCTCTCTACAAGGATCAACCGGAACTTAGAATCCTTATCCTTCCTGTTCCTCTCCAAATGCTTTCTAATAGCAACAGCCTTCTTGATGAGATGATACAAATCTTCAGGGATTTCAGGTGCAAGGCCTAATCAATTAAATCAAAACAATAAAATCAACCAAAAGGTACATACCCTAACAAACATTTTTTTTACTACATTATGTCGCAAGTCACAATAGACACTTTTACAAGGCAAACGCAAACTAACCCTTTTAATTTCGTTTTCGATAATGGGGACTATTCAGCATAACCAACAACAACAGAGCCTCATCTTTCTTCTTTTAATGACTATTCACTCCAACTAAACCCTCTCCCTCTCATTTCACAGAGACCAGAAGGAACCGAAGACCCTAATCCTTTTACCTCCATTCACTATATCACCTCAAGTTCAGATAGACTAACAATAAGCATACAGAACGAGAGAAAGGAAAAAAAGAAAAAGAATTACCATTGGCTTTAAGAATGCGAAGGATCTTGCTACCAGTAACACTCCTGACCTGAGCAATACCGTGCGAATCACGAAGAATGACACCAATTTGGGATGGAGTCAGACCCTTCTTCGCAAACTTGCAAATGTTATCTTCCACCTGATACACCAAAAATATCAGACATTCCTCGTTCACAACTAACAGTTCAGATCCTAACGCTTTAATCCTCTAAATATATAACTATCACAATCCAAAGCAACCTAACCGAACCCAGTGAGGTTAGGTTAGTCATTGCAATCAACATCCCCAGAACAAAGTAATAGGCATGGAGAGATAGATAAAGAGAAAGAATCCAACGTTGGAAGAGCAAAAAAAGGAGAATTAGGAGTTGAAAATTTACATCTTGAGAGGAGATCTTAAGCCAACTTGGGGGAGTCCTCTTGTAAGGCAGAGCTGAAGCTGAAATACCCTTACTGCAGCAAAACAACTCTACATCAGATGCACAGAATCAATATTCAAATGCTTATACATACAGCCAGGAAAAACTTATTTACCCTCTACTGTGCATACGACCCATGGCGGCGTCGACGAAGGACCTCTCTGTGTGTTGTTGCTTTTTAGCTTCTTCTACGACAAGCTGCGAACCCTAGGTTTTTATGAGCATCAATCGACCGCAACGGGCCTTGGGTCTTTATAATAACTATTTTGGACCCAAATAGGCAATGGAACAATTAATTGTTGCATTAATCTTGTTCGTGCAATTTACTCAAAAATTTAACCCTACTGTAACTTTTGACCTTATGTTTTCTGATTATTAAAATGTTTACAAGTGAATTATTTCACATTGGAAAATAATACAAGGTTTAAGATTTATATAAAATAAAAAATTTAAAACTTAATGCCTTAATTTTAAATTAAAAGTATACATAACTTATATTAAAGTATTTATTTATTTAAATTGTGATTTATTTAAGAATGGCAAAAAGACCCCAACCCGGTCTGCTGAGCCAACTGCTAATAACAAAACAACGCCTTTTTGTGAAAAAACGATATCATTTTGTCATTTAAAAAAATAATTTAGAGTCGGGCAAGGTCAAGCCAAGGCGTGGGCTAGGTGGGGCCTCAAGTCGGCCCCGGTCCTGAGACATCAAGGGTCTGACTTGCCCAACCTGACCCACTGCCATCCTTAGATTTATTAAGATAAGTAATAATTTTATTGGTTGCAAAATAAAAGAAATCTTCTAATATAATAAGTTGATAACAGAACGAATACTTGAACGAAATATACCAATAATTAAAAAATTCAACTAGTTTGACCAATTTAATCGTAAAAATCTTAAACCATATAATTTTTGGTCCGATTTTCAACTTTTCAATTTAATTTACTTTAATAACTTTTATTGTTAAAATTTGATTAATCTATTAATTAATCAGTTAATTTTTGTAACTTAATAATTTATTATAAATCAATTAATGTTCATTTAGGACCTCTTTTTAAATTAAACCTTAAATTTTTAATAAATAAGGACAACCTCTTTAAATCATATTTGAAATTTTTTAATTTTACTTAATCTTTATCTAATTTTATGATAATCTAATATCAATCTTTTAAACCTTAAATCTCTTATCTTATCGTATTAACTTCAAATTCAATTTTTAAAAAATTGAATTTTACATATATGATTAAAAAACTCAACTAATTTGACTGATTTAATCGTAAAAACCTTGAATCGTTTAACTTTTTAGTTTATTTCTTAACTTTTTTATTCAATTTATTTTAAAAGTTGTTGTTAAAAACCAATTAATTTATTCATTAATTCAATTTTTGTAAATTATTAAGTTTTTATAAATTAAAATTAATTAATTAATTTTATTTAAAAATATCTTTTTTAATTAAACTTCAAATTCTTTAATAATAAGAACAATCTCTTTTAATTATATTTTAAATTCTTTAATTTTAATTAATAATTAGCCAATTTTATGATAATTTAATATTAGTTAAAATTTTTAAACTTTAAACTTCTTCTCTTACTGGTTTAATTTCTATTCCGTAGTTTAAAACATTAGGATAACTACCCTTAGGTTGAAATAGGTGAAATGTTCTGCATCATCTAACAAAAATATAAATGGGAAACAAAACTGACTTGGGCGTAAAGACTAAGTATGCCAGCCATATTGAAGCGAGAAAATAGGTACAAGAATTCTCCTTGTGTGAGTTTAGAGGACCCCTTCTCTAGAAAATCTCCATCACTCAACATTGCTAAAACCTTGGCTTTGAATTCAGACACCTCACCAACATTCTCCTCCTCCTCCCCCATCTCATCATCTATTCCATCGTTAATTTGTCCATCTCAGATGAGGAATACTGTAGTGCCTGCAAGGTCTTGTAATTCTTTTCCAGTACAAATAGAACATTTTTCATTTAGAAAATAGATCCAAGGGTCTTGTTTTACCTAATGAAACAAATGCGAATGAACCCATCCCACTCCTTTGGGTTCACTTGAGGACACGGTTTCCTGGGCTGAACATGATTAATCTTGCTACAGGCTCCGACCACCAAATTTATAGTCAAAATCACACCCTGCAGAAATAAAAATGAATAAAACAAGACAAACCATAGGTACCTTTAAGGTATGTAGCACGGACACGACAAAATGGAGCCGTGTCCGCGTGTCGGACACTCACTGACACACGGTTGACACAGCTCGGACACGTCTAAAGACTGCTCGGACATTACTTAATGAAATATATGCTCCATAAAATATATGCTCCACGTTTTGTGAGAGGGGCTTATAAAATATCAAATATGTTGATGTTGGAAGTCTTGAAATACATCAATCAATATATATCATATTATGAATTCTGAATTTTTTTTCTTAAATTTAAATTTTATAATATATGTATATGCCGTGTTCGTGTCCACCAAATTTTAGAAGTTGGTGTGTCCTCGTGTCCGTGTCCGTGTCCGTATATGTGCTTCTTAAGTTGACTAGATAAAGGAGTACCCTAAAAATAACGTTGAAGCTCGAGAACCATGCGAGGGTAGCTCCACAGCAATAACCATTTTATTAGCTTCAAGAAACTTCTTGGTAAGATCTCCTGTACCAGGACCAAGCTCAAGAACAACATTTGTGCTTTTGATGTCTGATTTATGGACAATAGTGTCAACAAGTAAATGGTTCTTGAGGATGTGCTGGCCTTTCTATTTATGGAACGATATGCCCACTTGGCAATGATTCGACGGCTTTGGCTTCTCTTTCTTTATTTTCCCGCCAGCCATGGTTCCCTGTACACAGACACAGAGCAGTAGTTTTTGTCATTGTACTGAATACGTACCGTACTAGTCGATTCAAGTTGGTAGGGACTAAAATTGGTACAGTACTGGGGTAAGTGGTATCGGGTTAGTGGTATTGAGTTTGAATATCGGCTGATATCATCGGTATTTAAAATACCGGTTAAATATTGGCCGGTATCGAAAATTTTAAAAATTGGAGATTTTTTTGCAAAATTTTCAAATTTTCCTCCATCCCTCCTACCTTTCCTGGCCCCCCCCCCCTTTTTTTTAAGTTTTTAAAATAATAATAAATATTTTTATTACTAATAATAATTATAAATTAAATAAAACTTAAAAATAAATTATT
>JAOTBA010000004.1:6054743-6073842 GCA_025629845.1 Erythroxylum squamatum | reverse complement strand
TTAATTTTACTTTAATTTTCTAAATTGTTTTAAAACCAAAAACCCCCCATATACTTTACTTGCATCAATTAATTTCAGCACGAAAATTAACCGAACATTCCCTGTGGATTCGATCCCAACTTACCACAACTACAAATTTTAGTGTGCAGAGTCAGGTAAATTTTACAGTACACTCGACACGCGTTGTCAATGATTAAAAACGTGGATCATTGGTTGTTTTAGACAAGGATTAGATTGAGTATTGAAGTTAAAGAAAAGGCAAGTGTAGTGCCTTGAAAAGGGAAGAGCTATGATGAAAGTTTAGAGACGGAGTGATAATGGTGTTTAAAATGCGATGGAATATGTCAGCTATAACATTTCCACTGGATATGCATCTTTATTTTAGACATAACTTGATCTTTAGATATCCAAATTAGATGATTTTTAGTTTAGATTAAATAAGAGACATATGGCTACATTTTTCATGCAGACATCGAATTAAATTATATCTTTAAGAGTTTCAAAATTTGACCTGAAGTTGAGTACTGGGTGCAGTAAATTGATGAATGAATACAAGTGTTTGTGTTCTGTTTTGAGAGTATGAAAACCATGAGTGATGAGTTGTTATGTAGATGTTGTGAGTTGTAAATTAAGGGTATAATGAAAGTGAAAATTATGTTAGCCAAGATGTTGAGTTATGCTCTTGAAATGACATGAATTAAGGTAATAGTTAGGAATGAAATGAAGGTGAAAAATGAAGTAGAACATGTGCAACAAATTTTTGATGAAAGTGTATAAGAATATATTCTATTTTTGGTCTTTATGATCAAGTATGGAATTTGATTTGTGTGTGGATTATATTGAACTGAAATTGAGGTATAGACGAAGAAGTTATCAACTTGAAATGATGAATCAAATGAGATGAGGTTTAAGAGTTTAATTCAATCAATTTGGTAATTGAATTAATGTGAAATAATGTTGCATTAGAGAAGGCGAATTCTGGAAAATTTGGAGTGAAATTGATGTTAGAAAATGTACAGAAATCGTGGGAAATGTTGTGAAGTGAGATATGTTTCTCACATGTCTATCTGGATGGACCTTCTCGGATCTACAAAACTTCCCAACCTTGTTCATGTTCGTTGGGCAGACATTCCCGGGACACTTACATAAATTTGCGATTTTGACCTTTAGACGGCAAAATCTCTCTTTGGGGTCTTCATGAAACTTATAGAACTAGAACTCCTCTTCGAAAGCGTCCTAGAATGACATTAATCCAACATCTATAGTAAAAGTTATGCCTTTTGTACCAAGATCATGTGTATATATAAATCATTGACTTATTAATGTTTTCCTATAAAGTATTTAGGCTTGAATGAGATCTTGAATGAGCCTAGTTGATGGTCAATTGAGTTATTAAAGTAAGGAAAGTGTATTAGGTATTAAGGAATGATTTAACGATCATGTTAATTGGTTATGAGACACACATTAAGGAAATGTACACGGGATTGTCATTAAGCATGCATTGTATATAATCCATATACATATATGTGCATAAATGAATACTTGTAATTGTGCAAAGTTGTGATGTGTATAAATGTGTATGTATTGCATGATTTAGAAGAGCGTATTGAGCGATAACATCCAGACGTTGTCGAGACTTCGAGGCAATAGCTTTCTGGAGCAAATTGTAAGTAACCTAGATGGCCTTATTTAATTAATTATTGCTTTGAATTCTTTATTGAACTGTTTTGTAGAATTGATTGTGTTGATTATGGACATTGAATGTCCGAGACATTTGATACATGAATGACATATTAAAAATGTTCCTTGTATGTAAATTTGATGAAATATATGATTTCTCAATATTTTGTTGAATGCCGAACCAAGGTCTGATGACAAATATGAATCGTGATTGTAAAAGTGATTGTGTAAGTGAAATCAAATGACTGAGTGAATATATATGAATGTGGTGGATTTCTTTACATGAGTGCATGATCAAATAATGAAAGTTGTGACCTGAGTAGCCACCGAAAATGAGCTTAAACCTCAGAATGTGATTAAGAGACAAAGGCTCGCTATGTATAATGAGCCCTATATCCCTAATGGATAAGGGACAATTATTAATGAGCCCAGTATCTACAATAGATACGGGACATTTTTAGGCATTTGGTCACAATAATGATATAATCGAAAGTGAGTCTCACGAGCATTGCATAAACATGTTTGAATGATTGAAGTGTATTGTTGACTTGTAATTGAATAAGTAAATGATAAGTGATGCTACTTGATAAATGAAAAGATGTGAATTAAGTGCTTACATGTCTTGATATGTTGTATGAATTGAGTGAACCATCGAGGATGGTTACCTCACTGAGTTCGCAAAACTCACCAAAATTATAACGTTGATATTTCAGGACCGAGAGAGGACACGAGTGGCAGAGAGACTCTACAAGAAGCATAGTTCTTGTACTTTTGGAAGGAAGAAATGACTCAAAGGTCGGTTAGTTGAGATTAAAGGATTAGATAGAAATTTTGTATAATTCCTCATGTGTGTAGCGTATTTTGTATTTAGTTTTGACATTGTATATATTTGGATGATATTGTAAAGCTACAATCTATATATTGTTTAAGAAATGAAATGAGGAATGTGGTTTTTAAATATTGTGTCTTTCTTTATGATGTCTTATAAGATAATATCACTACTCTAGCATACCATTACTATAGGTTATGTACTGGAATGTCCTCAAAGCATTCTGTATATATTCTATGGTAGTGGGGTGTTACACTTACAAACCACATGAGTACAGGACCACAGTCACAAGACTAAGGGGACTCGGTCAAGGTTGCAAAAAATTACAAAAAAAATTATGGAATTGTGGATCGAAAGAGCTTCTCAAATATATGGATATTAAATTATGTTGAATTGTGTATTTGTATTGTGAAAAAAGAGCTTCTCAAATATATGGATATTGAATAGTGTTGAATTATGTATTTGTGACTTTGTGTTGTCTAGTATATGTGTAATTGTGTGTGTTGAATCGTTTATTCTTGGTGAATTATGTTAAATGAAATTCAATCATGTAATGTATATTGAGTTGATTTCAGTAAGAATGTTGAATAAACTTAAGGAATGAAAGATTGCCAAATTAAATGTAGAAATTGAGATTTCAATAACAATATTGATTAAATTTGGCAAAGAAGACAAAATAAAGATAATAATGCTTAGTTATTTGATTGTTTTTTATTGTTTATTTTGTGTACAAAATGAGTTGTCATAAATTATTTGTCAACTTATAACAAAATGGGTTTTTATATATATGACAAATTGAATTGTATAATCAAACAAAATGGGTTAGTTTATAGTTGAGTTATATGATTACGTAAATAAGTTGTAGACTTATAATTGTAAGTTATTGTTGAATTATGTAACCAAGTAGAATGGGCTATAAACTTATCATTATGAATTTACGATTGAATTATGTAATCACACAAAAAAGGTTATAATTATGAGCGTATGACTTTATG
Organism: Erythroxylum squamatum; assembly: GCA_025629845.1. NCBI lineage: Eukaryota > Viridiplantae > Streptophyta > Magnoliopsida > Malpighiales > Erythroxylaceae > Erythroxylum > Erythroxylum squamatum. Next base: position 6,070,338 of record JAOTBA010000004.1, on the reverse strand, counting down.
GTTAAATTATGTAATCATACAAAATTAGTTATATAAGATATATGTACTCTTATGTTAGTGTTGAGTTGAACAATACACATTTTGTGATCATAGTTGATACTAATATTAAGTGGGAAGAACAATTTATTTTGATATGATGTTATTAATTTAATTTTGATATATGTATTTATTTATTTTACAGATAAATGGAGAAAAGTTCAAGCACTTTATATAATTCAGTTGTTCTAGGTTTAGGAAGATTCGATGATCCAGTTTGGGCTATGCTATATTAGTTCTTAGAAGGAAGAATCATATCATTTATGTGTATTGTAAAAGCATTTGAAAGGTGAGGAAATCCATAGATGAAAAGAATTATTTGGTTGGGATCAAAGGTGATGTGAAGCCTTGTAAGAGAATAGGTTAAAATGTGAAATAGAAAAATGAAGACTTTGCTTGAAGAGTATTAGCATGAGAAAGATAAAACAAAAAACAAAACAAAACTATGAAAATGGTAGTGGAAGTTCATTTTCTGGTGGTCAGGATGATACTGAAGATGTTGAAGGTGGTTTTCCTTCCTAATAAGAAGGAAATGTTACACTTGATGTAAGGAAGAGAAGAAGATAGGTGTCTAACTTTTCTGCATCACAAACAACTTGTAGAGCTCAGCCTTCAATCCGTAGTGGTTTACAATATAAAGAAGCAGCTTATAAAGTGGACATGACAATGGTTAGAACATGGTATGATTCAGGTATAACATTCAATGCTGCCTAATCTTATTATTATCAACCTATGATGGATGATATCACATCTTATAGTCTAGGATACAAAGCTCCTTCAATTGAAGATTACAAAGGGAAACTTCTAAGCAGCTTTATTTATGAAATAAACAGTTATTTGGATGAAAGAAGAATGACTTGGGCTACTTTGGGTGTTCTATCATGTGTGATGGTTGGATAAATAGAAGACAAAAGCCTGTTATTACTTTTTTGTTTATTCTACAAAGGGGACAACGTTTTTAAAGTCTATTGATGCATTTGGCCTTGTGCTGCATATTGCATTAACCTAATGTCAAAAAATATAGGAGATGCTAGATATTTCCTATCATTAATGAGATTGTGCAGAACGTAAAAGAGTGACTAAGTTCATCTACCATCGAGCATGGGTCCTGAATTTAATAAGAAATGATTTCGCTGATAGTAAAAATTTATCTCATCCTATTATGACAAAAATTTTCAGCAAATTTCTTATTACTTTAATGTTTTATTCTGATGAAAAAGGAGTTGAGTCAAATATTTACAACTGATAAGTGAGTTATATCTCAACATGCTATTTACAAGTGATAAGTGAGTTATATATCAACATCCTAGGTCTAATGCTAGATTAAAGTTTTCTAGAATTATACTTAATGATCATGAATTTTAGCCTCAGTATTAATTTTTCATCTGAGTTTATAAGCCTTTGGTAGGGCACTTCGTATAGTTGATAGTGATGAGAAGGCAACAGTGAGTTATATTTATGATGTCATGGAGAGGGTGAAGGAAGCAAATCAAGGCCAATCTGAAAATTAGGTCTTCTTTTTATACACCTTATCTTGCAATTATCAATGAGAGATGAGAAAGATAACTTTACTCTTCGTTGTTCATAGTTGGGGCATTTTTTAATTCTAGTGTCATTTTTAGACTAAGTTTTACAAAGAAATTTAAAATTAATATGAAAATGTTATTAACTATTACAACTATTGTTGCCCATTAGATGATGTAAGATCTTTTAAGCTCATAAATGAAGATTTATAAGGATATTTCTGGTGATTTTGGGATACCCATTGTTATTCTCCAAAGAGACAAACTTAATGCAGGAATACATTTTTTCACTTATATTATTTTTTGAACGTCAATCATCACTTTATCTTGTTTATAAGGTTACTTTTATTGTCTTACAATTGCTTAATATGATCAATTCGGAAGCGGTGTTCTATAATTGTAAAGGTTTGCAATTTGAATTTTGAGTCAATGTTTGAATGCAACATGGTGTGAAAGGAATTGGAGCATATTTGAATTCATCCATTCCAAGAAAAGGAATATATTGGAACAGAAAAGATAGAACGACTTAATCTTTGTCCGATACAATTTAAAACTTCAGGAAAGCTATATTATTATCATTATTAAGTTGAATATTATTGCTTATAATTTCTTAATAATTTAATTTTATTTGTTTACTAGGACTTTTAATAGAACAAGTAGTTTTGTAGATCCAATTTTCCTTGACCATATCAATTTTTTGGTAGATTAAGTTTTTAAGGGACTGAGTTTGATAGATGAGAGTGACTTGGAAGAAAATATTAGATAGGAAAGTATTTATATTTCATTTGGTGCAATGAATTTGAATGATGGTGATGGTGAGACTCTTCTCAATGTTGAGGATTTTAGACCGAATGAGAATTAAGGTCAATACGATTTGAGCGAATATTCATCATCATCACACCCAGTCTGAAATCCCGCAATGAAGCAAGATCTGGAGAGGTCTGATAATACACAGCCTTACCCCTACATAGTAGAGAGGCTACTTCTAGTTGACCGATCTGGCAGTACCTTACACCTTGTGAAGACCTTACACCTTTCACTGAGCAGCTCTGAGGATAAGACAAATCCTATGTTTTAGGCGTCCATCACGGGAATCCTTCCCCAATAGTGAGTTGAACTTCCTATGTGATACGTGAGTCGTTTACCCTTATCTTATCACGCTAGACTTTCCTACTTCTAGCAACTACCTCTGTGACGCCCAACTCTGACATATCTTTTTTTATCACTTCCCTCCAGGTCTTGTAAGGCCTTCCCCTCTTCCTCTTATAGCCACTTAGGTCTATTATCTCACCGCGCCATACCGAAGCATCAGAGGGCATCCAACGAATATGTCCAAACCACCTAAGCCTTGTCTCTCTCAACTTGTCTGCAATACTTGCTACCTGTAGTCTCTCTCTCGCAACCCGATTTCGTACCCTATCCCTTATGGTAATGCCACACATCCATCTAAGCATGCGCATTTATACGACTACCAACCGTCTCGTGCATCTACGTTTAGTCGGCCAACATGCTGCCCCATAGAGCAAGGTGGACCGAATCGCCATTTTATAGAACTTCCCTTTAAGTTTTACGGGGACCTTTTTATCACACAAAATGCCTGATGCACTCCTCTATTTGCACCACCCCGATCTAATACGATGTAATATATCGCCATCGATATTTCTCTGAATGATGGATCCTAGGTATTTGAAATTTGATTTCTATGAGATGACGTCAGTGCCAATCGCTACCTCCGCCTGTACCATCTGGCTACCTAAGAAATTGCATTCTAAATACTCCGTCTTGGACCTGCTCATTTTAAATTCTTTCGACTCTAATGTTTCTCTTCAACGTTCTAACTTGGCATTGACCCCCTCCTTGGTCTCATCCACCAGGACAATATCATCAGCAAATAGTATATACCAAGGTACCTCCCCTTGAATATTTTTGGTAATTTTATATAACACTAAAGTGAACAGAAAAGGACTAAGAGACGAGCCTTGGTGTAGGCCAACACCAATAGAGAACGCTTCTGTGTCGCCTCTTACCGTCCTAACGCTAGCCAGTGCTCCTTCATACATATCCCTAATCACTCTGATATACGTCGACGGAATGCCCTTTGCCTCCAAACACCACCATATGAGTTCTCTAGGAACCCAGTCATACGCCTTCTCTAGATCTACAAAAACTATATACAAATCTCGTTGTCGTTTCCTATAGCATTCTATTAGTCGCCGAAGCAGATGAATGACTTTTGTCGTGGACCTACCAGGAATAAACCCGAATTGGTTGGCTGATATCGAAGCAATTTTTTGGATTCTCCTTTCAATTACCTTCTCCCACAACTTCATGGTATGCTCAATAGTTTGATGCCTCGATAGTTTTGGCATTGTTGGATGTCTCCTTTGGCCTTGTACACGGGTATTAACCAACTTAACCTCCATTCATCCGGCATCTTGGCGGACTTGAGGATCACATTAAAGATCTAAGCTAGCCACTCAGTATCTACAACACCTAATTGCTTCCATACCTCTATAGGGATGTCATCTGATCCTACGGCCTTTCCGCTCCCCATTCCCTTCAAAACTTTTGTAATTTTGCCCCTCGTGATCCTCCCCCAAGCATGCCTGTTTAGACATAGTCCCAACCTGGGGGTTCCCCTAGCGCTATGTTTACCAACATGTCGTCATTATATCGACTATGAAAGTATGTCTTCCACCTCCGCTGGATGGCTTGGGCATCTGTGAGTACTTGGTCTTCTTTGTCACATATACAGCAGACTTGGTTGAAGTCCGTTGTCGTACGTGCCCTATCTCTCACTATCTTGAAAATTCTTTGTGCCCCTTTGACCGTATCTAAATCCCTGTAAAACTTCTCATAAGCTTCTCCTTTCGCCACTGCGATAGTCTTCTTCGCCTTCTGTTTCGCATTTTATACCTTACTCTATTAATAATCCACTCCGCCTCTGTTGAACTTGCCAATAGATCTTTATAAGCTCCCTTTTTTACCTTGACCGTCCCCTGGACCTCGTCTGACCACCACCATGATTCCATTCGCCCCCTCCCCTGTCCTTTAGATACCCCTAGTAGTCTATTTGTTATCTCTCTCACTACGGGGGCTACTCCCTGCCACATCCGATTTGCATCTTCACTCGTAGTCTAAGTAGCATTATTCCTGACCTGAGTCCTAAAAAGCTTCGCCATGTCCCCTCTGAGTCTTCTCCATCTGATTTTGCGGCCTGGCTTGGTAAAATTCTGTGCCCTCCATCCCTTGATTTCAAAGTCCAAAACTAATAATTTATGTTGGGTTAAAGACATACGGCAGGGAGTGATTTACAATCCTTGCACCATGACCTGACACCTGTCTTAACAAGGAGATAATCAATTTGCGTCTTATACATGCTGCTCTGAAATGTCACCAATTGTGCTGCACTTTTCTTAAAGAAGGAATTTACTATAACTAACTCATATGTTAAGTCCATGTCTAATAAATCAACCTCACTATCATTTCTAGTGTCGTATCTGAATCCCCTATGAGTCCCTATATAACCGTCTGAATCCGCTCCTATATGCCCATTAAAGTCCCCCCTAGAACGATCTGCTCAGTATTAGTGATTTGCAAAAGCACACTCTCTAGCGTCTCCCAGAATGTACATTTTTGTTGTTCGTCTGCGCCAGCTTGAGGTGCATACACACATACGACCTTGAGAACTGCACTGCTTAAAACATTTTTTGCCATCATTATCCTATCATTAACCCTTGTGATTCTCACGACTCTGTCCATTAGTCTTTTGTCCACTAAGATACCTACCCCATTCTGCTTCTGCGTACTTCCCGAGTGCCATAGTTTGAACCCCTTATCTCCTTTGCTTTAGCTCCTGCCCACTTAGTCTTCTGGATGCATGCTATTTGTATCCGATACTTGTCTAAAATCGCAACCAATTCTAGGGACTTTCTCGTGAGGGTCCCCACGTTCCAAGAACCTATCCTTATTAAGTCATCTCCGTCTTTAATCCTGTAAGGTGCGCGGATCGACCTGCTTACACTGGTACCGCTCGCTCGTGCTGAAAGCATCTCTCTTAGCCCGTACTTCTTACGTTTCTCGCAGGAACTATTCTATGAAACCTTAAAAACTAAAACTGAAGGACCCCACCACAAAGAGTAAGGACAAAATTAATAATAAACCCAAAAAAATACGAATAAAACTACGACAAATAAAAAATAGATAATAATAATAAAATAAAAATAAAAAACTAAGGACAAACCAAAACTAACAGGAAACACAATTAAAAGGACAATACTAGTAACAAGAAAATTACAAATAATAGTAATAATAAAACTTAGAACCAAAAATAGAGATACAACAAAAACTAGATACTAGAAAATTCAATAAATACTTAAAGAGTATTAAAGGAAATAAAATATAATTAGGATTAAAATAAATAATAATAATACTAAATTAATAAATTAATAGCCAACTTTCCCTAATTAATTCAGGAGAGCATGGGGAACTTCAGATTTCAGCCTTCTCACAAGATAAAATATTAAAATGAGAAAACTAATTACTAGTAACAAATACTATGATCTTGAATAGAAACAGCCAAAGGCATTCCTACCAGACACCAAAAGCTTATACAAACTATACAAGGAGATGCATGTCACTTGATACATTCATAAACTTAAAAATGGTACATGCTAAGAGAAGATTTAGAAGTTTGCTCATAAATACTTTCATGTCTAAGCTTAATGAAACCCATAAAAGAGGATGATGAAACTCTCTAGCCCAATAAATTTCATGTAACATGATTTCCACCTTGATATGATTCATTAATCATTGGATAATTAATATAAACTTCAAGAAAATTTTCCTGGCGACAAGGTGAAACATCATAGTGCCAAAAGAATTAGGGACTCAAATCAAGGTTACCACCAACAATCAAGAATTCAGCAAACTTTTGAAGCTCTAATGAAAGTTTGAAGTGATCAAAATTTGTATAAGGATATTGGATCACATCATAGACTAGCTTTGCGCTACCACCTAAGGCACATAACCTTTCAATGATTGGCTTTACACGAACTGACTGAAGGGGTATAAAAGTCTGAGGAGGAAGCCTTTGCTCTTTTAAATACTTGAGCGAATATTCAAATGAATGAAATTTTGGGTTTTTATTTATTCTCTTCTTTTAATTTCACTTATATCTTATATATATGTTAAATTCTATATATGGAATATAAATATAACTATAAATGATTTTGTTTCAGGTTTCACTTTTAGTTGGTTGTTTCTTAGGCATGAATTCTTGTTATAATACTTAAAGAGTCATTTATCTTTATTATTCTTTTTATTTACAATATGATAAAATTGTAATATTTTAAGTACTTTATACTATCCTTAATTTTATATTTATATGATGATTAAATGATCTTTTTTCATATTAATTATGGTTATTGTTTATGTATGTAATATATGAAAATTAATACTAAAAGAAATAAATAGATTGTTTTTATTTCAAATTTGTATTGTTATGATTTTTAGAGACATGATTGATGTAAAATTATAAATTAAATAGTACAATATATTGAGAGACTATTTTGTAATTTTAAAAAAATTAGGGACATTGTTTAAGAACCCCCAATTTTCACCTTTTCATCAATACACCAACTTAAATGTCGATCTAATAAAAAAGAAAACAAAGTAATATATGATAACTAAGCCGATACAACCCACCCATCAATACAACCTTATGAGATAAGCAAATACTACAGGAAATTTATAAAATTTGAACTTTATCAATTAGACTAAAATATAGTTGAAATTATGAGTTTAAAAACAACATCTATATTATAATAATCTACATTTAATTTTAAATTGACATAATCCTAAATTTCGATCAATAGTTTATTAATTTTAACTTATATGAACATTATAGTAATAGGACTTAATGTTGCAATTTAGAGCTTAATTGCAAGTGCTAAGTCCCATCATTACTTTTTAGACACTTCAAATAGACAAATTAGGAACTTTCAATTTTCACCATCACACCATTGCTCTTCTCTCCTTGTCTTAACTCATTTTATTCTTCTTTCACTCGATTAAATCAATGCTTAGCAAAGATTTATCCTCACCTTTTAAAAGTTCTCCCTTTCTCTTTTAAATTTTTCTTTTTTCCTTCATGGGAGAGTATTAAGCACCACCTTTTCTATTTCGGTAATTTTAAGAAGATAAGCTCTTTGATTCATATATTTGTGTGTGTGTGTGTATGCGTGTGTGTGTGTGTGTGTGTATGATATTTTGTATTTACATTGTTTATTAATTTGAGTGATGTGATAATAATGTTATTTTGTTATGACAATGACACTTCTGCCAAATTTGTATTCAACATATTTTGTAATTAATACTCGTTATTTACATTAAGCAAGTGGCATAACCATAATACATTCTTATAATATTATTAAACAAGTAGAAAAAACAAATGCATTTAATTGTGCAAAGTAGGTGACAACTTGTAATGTATCAAAAATATAGTAAAGTTAAGCAAATGCACTTGATATAACATCACGCAATTAGAATTCACAAAATATATATTGTTGAGCCAACATTAGAATGACTTACAATTCATATATAATTAGTCGACAGAAAGAATATGTCAAAGGGAATTAATTGTTAAAAGTTTTACTTTTATCATATGAAATTCAATGGTTAAAAAATACATGTAATTGCATTTATTGTGATTGATTATACTCTAGATTACTTTTTTTATATGTATGCTAGACTCAAAAAGTTGCTCTTGTGATGATTATCCACCTCTTTCCAATATTGATTTCCTGTTCTTTACTTCAATATGTAATTGTTGTCAAGTTGCTTAATTTTCCTTTGAACCTTAGATCTCTTTGTTCAAATAATAACTTGATTATATGAGAATTATTATCTTTATATTTTCTTTTAGTCGTAAGACATGAATAAATATTATAGATGGAACTCATGTTATTGCTTTACTGACTAGGTATATTAATTTCTTATCCACTATTAGAATAGATAACCTATATTAATTAAAAACATATAATAAATAATAAAATTCAATCAAAGCACACATGTAAAGATTCGTTATACAGAATAATATAAAAAAATATGCACATACCTATTAACATACCTTGATTACAACTTTTGGACCTTTAAATTGTTCGCTTAAATATAATAGGCCTAAATTTTGTATTCATATTCATATATCATGTATATGCATGGAAATATGAGTAATTTTTAAATAAAAGTCACTTATGTTTGCAGATGGTTTAACATGCATCCTTACGCTTTCTTTACTATATTTTTCAAGTTATGACTAAACTTATCACATTTTCTACATTTTTGCATTTGAATCTTTTGTGACATTTTTTTAAATTTCTCACCTTCTTCGACTCATTTTTTTTCTTTTTTTTCTTGATCATTTGGGCCTCCTTGGTATCACTCTTCTAATTCGTGATCAAATATGTGTGTCTTTTCTTTGAAACAATTGTCACTTTTATCACATCTAATATGTAACTCCCATCGACATCCTTTAATACAACTACCTTGAGATTATCAAGTGCCTGAACAACTATAAAAAACTGCTCATACTTGTAAACACATCTCTTAATTCGGTTTTCATCAAAGGAAGTCAATTTTACTAAATTTAGTCGAGATTGTGTACCCTTATTTGTCAAATGAATTTTTTGTAGAAAGGATCACATTTTCCTTTCCAAGTGAAATTTGGTCCTTGCTTTTTCCAAAAGTTTGTATAAATTGATGAAAACATAGATTTCCATTCTCCCAATTCTTTTTTTTGTTTGTTAGTTTTGATCTGATTTTCTAGTAATAGCTTCCCATTCTACATCTAATTTTCTAGTAAAACTTTAATGCTTTCCTTAATTCTTTTCAGCTACGCACCTCAGGTTCTTTCAGTCATGTCACAAGTTCTTTGAGATTCTTCTGTTTTAATTACATGCAAGATAAGAAGTAACATAGGGGGTATGTGAACGGAAGATAATACAGTAGTTTTTGGAGAAAGGGGGTCGCATACTGGAAGGAATAAAACAACCCAATCAATAATAGACAAGGACTAATTCATCTTTCCCTACTAGCAATAAAATAGGATATCTCAAAACAGCCAACCAAGCACAATATCACAATAACAACAATAATAAGAGTGATTAAAAAAACAACATAGAGGCACCAAGATTTTTAACATGGAAAACCCAACTGGGAAAAACCACAGGACCTAGTCCAATAAAAAACTCCATGATATCAACAATGGGTACACACAGTCATCACCAACATGAGGATACACATCATAGGATCAACAGTACATCTTCTAAATACATACTTTAAAGTCTAAATGGGTTGGAAGGATCTCACCAAATAAAGTCACCAATATGAAAACCTAAAGTGGTAGCTATGTAGAACGCATTGAGAGGAACCTGTAGCTAAAATTTCATCTTCATCAGACTCCGTTTGACCCTCTGATCAAGGCTTCAAAGGTTTTACACTTCTCTTTTCTCTCTCAAAGGTCAAAATCACCAAAACAATAATTTTCTCTCTCCTCTCTTGATTGTGTCGACTGCCCACTTCAAGAGAAAAACAAGGGTTTTCTTATTTTATTAGTCAAAATACTAATGGGAGTCAAAATGGATTTTTAGGTCATAGGCCACACAATTGGGGGGAATTATTTTTGGCCCAACAATCTCCCCCTTCACCTCAATTAGGGGGCAAAACCAAACTAGCTTCTTGTCTAAAAAACAAAAGCTTATTTCTCAGCACTGCCTTAGTCAACATATCTACACCATTATCATGAGTATGAACTTTCTCAAAGAATAACACCTTGGACTCCAAGACATACCGAATCCAATGGTACCTCACATCAATGTATTTAGACCAAGTATGAAATGTGGAATTCTTATTGAGGTCAATAATACTCTGGCTGTCACAATAAACCGCATACTTATCTTGCTTCATGTCCAACTCTTGTAAGAACTTCTGCAACCAAAGAGCTTCCTTACAAGACTCGGTAACTGCGGTACTCTACCTCTGTAGTAGACAAGGCAATATATTTCTACAACTTACTTTGTCATGATGCTGCTCCCCCTGTAAAAATCATTAAGTATCTAGATGTGGACCTCCTATAATCAATATCACCTACCATGTCAGCATTTGTATATCCATCTAACACGGTCTACCCATTTCCAAAGCAAAGAAACAACAAGGAAGTACCTACGAGATACCTAAGAATCCACTTAACTATATTCCAATGCTCTTTACCAGGATTGGAGAGAAACCGACTAACCACCCCAACTGCATGAGCTATTTCTAGCCTATTGCAAATCATAGCATACATCAAGCTACCAACTACTGAAGCATAAGGAATTTTCTTCATGTCTTCGTTGTCATTCTCACTTTTAGGGCATTATTTTATACTTAACTTGAAATGAGCCACAAGTGGAGTAGAGACTTCCTTAGCTTTGCTCATGTTAAACATGTTGAGGACCTTCTCAATATACTTGTCTTGAGATAACCAAAGCTTCCCACGTTGCCTATCACAAGAAATTTTCATCCCAAAAATCTTTCTAGCTAGACCCAAATCCTTCATTGCAAAGGATTTGCTTAACTCCTTTCCAACCTATTAATCTTCACAGTATCATGGCCTACAATCAAAATATCATCAACATAAAGCAAGAGAATGATGGAATCATCTTTAGAAAAATTCTTAAGAAACACACAATGATTGGTTATAGTCCTTTAATACCCTGGTCTGCCATAAAGGAGTCAAACTTCTTATACCACTGCCTTGGAGCTTGTTTCAACATATACAAACTCTTATTGAGACAACATAAAAGGTTCTTTTTACCTTTCTCTTTGAATCCCTCTGATTACTCCATATAAATTTCTTCTTCCAAATCACCATGTAAGAAGGTTATCTTTACATCAATTTGATGAATCTCCAGGTTCAAGCTAGTTGCTATACCAAGAACAACTCAAATAGAAGACATCTTTACCATAGGGGAGAATATCTCTTCAAAGTCTACACCTTCTATTGATTGAAACCCTTCACAACCAATCTGGCCTTGTACCTCAAATGTGAGTTGTTTCCATGCATCTTTAGTCTATACACCCACTTGCTCTTGAGTGTCCTCTTACTATTTGACAACTTCACTAGATCATAAGTGTGGTTTTTATGCAAGGATTTGATCTCATCTTGCGTGGTTGCTAACCACTCATCCTTCTTCTCATAATCAAAAGCCTTATCATAAGACTATATGTGATTGTGAGATCCTATACCGATTAGAGAGGAGAACGAAGTATGCCTTATAAGGATATGGATACCTCTCCCCTGAGACGCATTTTTTCAGGTGTGGAAAAAGAAAAACCGTGAGGGGTTTGGCCCGAGGGGCAATTTAAAGTGGACAATGTCTGTGGGTTGGTGGTATGGGTTGTTACAAATAGTATCAGAGTCGGTTCCCGTCCTGTTGTGCCAACGTGGGACGTTGGGCCCTAAGAGAGGGTGGATATTGTGAGATCCCACATCGGTTGGAGAGGGGAACAAAGTATGCCTCATAAGGGTATGGATACCTCTCCCCCTTAGACACGTATTCCCTAATGTGAGAAGAGCAAAACCGTGAGGGTCAACCCAATGCGGACAATATTTGGGTGGGTAGTCTGGGCTGTTACACTCTGGTTCTCCACCATCTGTCAACATAACAATCTCATTTGGATTTACCTAGTGGAAGCTCTTCTATCTCTGGTGGACCTCCTCGACTCAATAGAAGGTGATGGAGCTGATGGTGACTCTGGCTTAAGAGTAGGAATATCATCAATCACATAATCCTCCTTTGTCTAGGCTCCCTCATCATGAGCATCAACTGGTTGTGGAGGGGCTAGATTTAAGCTAGCAAGGATTTCTTCTGAAGGTTTTGGTTTTTCACTTTTCCCCAAATCTTCGATGGTCTAATCTACAAAGAAGATAACATCTCCACTTCTGACCAACTTCGTCTCTACAGGATCCCATAATTTGTACCCAAATTCTTCATGTCCCTATCCCAAGAAAATGCATTGCTTGGATTTTCCATCAATTTTTTATCTCTCATTTTTAGGAATATGAACAAATTTCCTGCAACCAGAAACTCTCAAATGTTTAAAAGAAACACCTTCCCTTATCCAAACTCTCTGTGAAATATCACCATCCAATGAAACTGAGGGACATAGGTTGATCACATCAACAACTGTCTGTATAACTTCACCCCAAAAAGATTTAGGCATCTTAGCATTAGATAGCATACATATAACCCTTTCGGTAATTGATCTGTTCATTCTTTCTGCCACACCATTCTACTAAGAAGTCTTTGGAACACTCTTCTCAAGTCTAATACCATGAGACTTACAATATTTCTCAAATGGTCCCTTGTATTCACCACCATTATCTGCTCGAACACACTTCAAATGTTTGCCAGTCTCTGTTTCAATTTTGCAATGAAAATCTTTGAACATCTCCAAATCCTGGTCTTTAGATTTTAATGCAAAACACCAAAATTTTCTCGCAAAGTCATTAATAAATGAAACAAGGTACAAAGCACCATCAAGAGATCTATCTTTCATATAACATATATCAGTATACACCAACTTTAAGTGACTGGACTTTCTAGATGGAGAAAAATTTTGAAATGCAACCCTATGTTGTTTTCCATAAATGCAATCAACACAAGGTTTTAAAACATTACCTTTGACTTCAAGGAGAAATTTCTTTTGAGCAAGTACCTGGAGTCCCTTAGCACTCACATGTCTAAGCCTTCTTTGCCAGAGATCAATGGAGGAATCTTGGGCTACATTCACATCTCCATTATTCAACTTTACATGCATCAAATACAAAGTATTATACTTCTTTCCTCTAGCAACAATGAAACTCCCCCGTGTGATTTTCCATTTACCATCACCTTCAGTGTTGTGATAGGCTTCATCATCAAGCTTCCTAGTGGAGGTAAGGTTGAGACGCATCTAAGGAATATGTCTCACATTTTTCAAGACAAGAGTACAACCAACGTCTCTATCCAAGAATAAGGAATCTCCCATACCAATCATATTACATAAGGAATCATTTCACATCCTTATATGGCCAAAGCTTCAGGCGATGTAAGATGAGAAAAATTGTCTATGAGGGGTTATATGATATGATGCACCAGAGTCAATGATCCAATCACAATCATAACTCGCAACACTAACTGAACCATCGTCACAATACAAAAACAAGTCATCCCCGGTAGTCACTACTACTTTAGTATCGTCTTCATCACTCTATTCCTCTTTCTTGCCTTTACCTTATTCCCCTGACTGTTCTCTCTTGAGCAATCTACACTAATTATTGTAATGCCCAAACTTTTGACAATGAAAGCACTAGATATTTTCTTTGACTTGGATGTTCCTCTATATTTATCATTTCTGTTGTGGGGCTCTCAGCTCTTGCTTTTTTCCTTTTGGCCTTTCTTTTTTGTCATTAGAGCCTGAGATTCAGAATCAATGTTCTCTTCTTTTCTCCTAACTTCTTCATTCATTAATGCCTCAGAAACCTATTCTAATGTTAAAACGTTATTTGGCGTAGAATTGCTGATAGACACCACCAATGTTTCCCAGCCATCAGAAAGCTAGCTGAACAACAACAGAGCCTGCACCTCATCATCCAAATTTAGCTTCAGCTTTACTACCTGATTTAATAGGCTCTGGAAGGTTCTTAGATGCTCACTCATGTCAGCACCATCTTTGTACCTCAACTGAGTAATATGTTTCAGCAAAGCAGCTTTATTCCTCCCAGTCTTCCTTTCATATATATTTTCCAATTTTTTTCAAAGTACATCAGCTCGTGTTTCTTTGGAAAAACGATGAAAAACATTGTGGTCTATCCAGTGTCTAATTGTGCCAACATTCTTTCTATGCATGTCATTCCATTGTTTATTAGTCATATCACTTGGTCTAGCATTATCTCCTAGAATAGGATCAAACAAATTTTTACAGTACAATAAATCTTCCATTCTAGGCTTTCAAATAAAATAATTAGATGCAGTCAATTCAATTATCGAACCCAATGTTGACTCTCCCATTTTATCAGTACAAATATTCAACCATGGTCGCATAGTGGAAGCAATAAAATAGCCCTATCAATGATATACTAGGACTAATTCATCTTTCCCTACTACCAATAAAATAGGATATCTCAAAATAGTCAACCAAGCAAAATATCACAATAACAGCAATAATAAGGCTGATAAAAATAACAACACAAAGGCACCAATATTTTTAACGTGAAAAATCCAACTGAAAAAACCACAAGACCTAGTCCAGTCAAAAACATCGCTATATCAATAATGGGTACACATAGTCGTCACCAATAGGTGGATACACATCATATGATCAACAATACATCTTCCAAATACATACTTTAAAGTCTAACTGGGTTGGAAGGATCTCATTAAAGAAAAGTGATCAATTTAAAAATCTAAACTGGTAAATATGTAGAGTGCATTAAGAGGAACCCGTAGCTAAAATTTCATCTCTTTCGAACTCCGTTTTGACCTTTGGATCAAGGTTTCAAAGGTGCTAAAATCATTTTCTCTCAAAGCTCAAAACAATAATTATCTCCTCCTCTCGACTGTGTCGGCTGCCCATTTCAACATAAAAAGAAGAGTTTTCCTATTTTGTTGGTTAAACTACTAATGAGAGTCAAAATAATTTTTTGGGTCACAGGCAATGTTATGAATACCATACCGGGTTCGGTACCAGATTGAGTTCTGGAACGGAACTGTACTGGTACCGGTTGGTACCGGATACCGTTTCGGAAAATTTATAAAATTTATAAAATAGTCCCTAAAATTTTTAAAAATTGCAAAATAGTCCATATTGGTATATTAGACAGTTGTACTGTATACTTTACTAGTTTACTGCTTATATCAACCATGCCTTCAAAAATCATAATAATAAATAATAATGACAATTAATATGAAATAACAATAATTTTTAAATATTTTACATATAAATAATAACCACAA
>JAOTBA010000004.1:6011825-6033741 GCA_025629845.1 Erythroxylum squamatum | reverse complement strand
AAATTAAAACTCCTTTTAATTTATCTTTAATTCTCTAATTAAACAATTTATAATCATAGATCAAGATTGGCGTCTAACAACGCATCATGACCACCCAAATATTTAGGAATGTCAAAGTGGTTTTGACTAACCTTTCTATGCATGTTTTTTATCGTACAATTCAATCATTTCATCAACCAATGTTCTATTTAGACATAGAGCATGAAATTAATGTTTACTCTATTTTGAGTCGAATTATATTATTTTTCCGCCATTAGCTATTGATTCAATTAATAATATTTGTAAACTGTTTACAAAATATAATTTCACCTTAGCCAAGGATTTCTCGAATCAATATTAAACGAGAACACATTCTCCCTAATTGCTTTAGTGTAACGAATCTTATCTTGATCATTCAACTATCTCCATATAGTTCATGCTACATCCAATGACTATCGTTTAAACGAGCTTTAATAAAATAGATCACGAGTAGCATCAAAACATAACAATTCCTATACAAGATAACTTTGATGACCTCAAATCAAATGGTCACTTATACAATCATCACAATGAAAATTCCATAGACATACAAGTAATGTTTCGAATGAATTTCTCGTATCGGATCTGTTTAGTGAACTTGTTTTTTAGGAAGCACCCACATGTTTGTTTAAATATCTCTATACTTTAACCTATGAGATCGACTACTTCTTTCATAAGGAAAAACAAAACATGTGTTAGTCTTTTTCCATTCTATTAATGTCCAATCTTAATAGAACAATGACTAGGAACATTTAGGAATAATACATAAATGCAATATGAATTTTATAATTATAATCTTATTATAATTTTATTTACAATGTATAATTATCCCACAGACTTTATCATATATATCTAAACATGTACAAGAGAAAGAATGCCTTTAAATAATTTATCACTGAAATAATTAAATCTTCAACAATTTCGCAGACTGTCCAGAAATTATATTTTTCGCACAATAAAATCAACAATCACAAAAGCAGAATACCAAAGACACCGACGTTTGGTAACGCAGTTCGGCACACCTTGCCTACGTCTGCGGGGCCCTCACCCAGATTAAATACTTTCACTGTAGTTCTCAAAAATTACAACAGATTGATCTACTCCCAGAAGACCCAATCTTTGTAACCAACCCACAACCTAACTACCCGTGAAAGTCTTCACGCTCAATAACACGACCGACTCGTGTTAACCTCGTCAAAGGATTTTGCAAACTATTTCTACTTCAATAACACGGACAAATAACCTCAAGAATATAATAATTCCAATTCTGAAATTAAACATCAATAAGCCAAATAACAGCAGCAAAATAAGTAAACTTATCTAGGACCAAGTCTTCTATATGCTTCAATTGTCAATCAATCAACGACAATTATTCAGTACCAACGTAAACTGCATACCACCATAGAACTGCTTGCTGAATGTTAACCTCAAGGTCATATACGTTGCACTCAATAAACCCACACTGGAGACGCACACGGACAGCTCCTTTAAGAGACAAGAAATCAACACCACGCAGCAGCTACACACTAAAGACCAACACCCAATAAATCTTCAAAGCCAACCACACAATCAACTTGTGTAAATTGTCCAGCATCAACGTCCACAGCCTATCATCATAAAAACTATCGCACAACGTCCAGCTATTGATTGTTTATACTGCACTCAATCAAGTCTAACTACAAGAGCACACACTCAGGAGATAAGGAACATTAACGCAACAAATCACAGCCGAAAAGCACACGCCCTTTTCTCACACTCCCAACTTTTCGAAAGTCAGCGCAGCACACATAAAAACAACCCTACATGCACACCACATCAGCCAAGCCACACAGCCCTAATTCCCTTCAATCACGCCACTTGAAGATAGCCTATAGATAAATCCTTTTTCAAAAAAGATAATGTTAGATAATTTCCAATTTAGGCACATCAACACAGGATATTAGGAAAAATCACATGTCCAATTAAAAATGCCAAAAATAAACATAGACATAGGATATATTGAAAATAAATCGTAACAATCACTAAATTACAACCAAAATAATTGACTGTAGGGCATAAACAAATAATTTAGGCTCCAGGTTGCGTCTCCTCACCAGACCTTCGATTTCTGAAGCATCTAACCACTAGGGTACATCATACTATCAGGATGATATTAAACTTTTATCCCCACGGCCAGTATACTTTGCTTAAGGCGAAAAGCGGGAAGGTTACTGACGTACCATAATATTCATTGCTAACTTGACGATGTTATTATTACTGGTGCCTTTCTAACCAATATATTCACTATAACACATGCAATCAAAACTACACCAATTGATTAATTCTTAAAGATATGGTATGTTGTATTCCACATCACTCGAAAATGATATTCCAACACCTTCATTGCTAGTACTATTACATAATGAACAAAAAGAAAAGCATTTTAAAAATGGGTCCTAGTTGTCGTAAGTGCGACACTCATCTGTCTCCGGATTATCCTTGCAGTAGTTCTCCAATGGATCAGACCCTTTCTTCTTGTCTCTCTCGTGGCTTGCGGCGGCGCTCAGCTCTTCAACTTCGTCCCACGCCGCCACGCACTCCCCGCTTGCCGGGTCTCCTTCGCACGCCTCCTCCGCGTTCTTGATGCTCTGTTCCACCTTGTCCGTCAGTCCCTCCGGCGCTGCTCTTACTTGTCGGAGTTGCATGCGACCGTTTCCGAATCTGTGGGTTCTCCCCCAAGGATTGTTTAGTCTAATCATTGGTTTAGCTTTTGGAGCCTCTTTTGCTGCCTTGGTTAAGAATCTAGGTGTATAGATGTTGAGACCCGATACTGTCGCCATTTTCGTTGTGGATTTGGTAAGGCGAAGGAGTGATAACCTGGAGCCGTGAGGATGAAGGTGGCATATAGTTGGGCTTCACCTTCACGTCGAGTTATGGACAACCGTTTCTTATCTGGTGATGACGAATCGTATGCGTCCACGTCACACTAGTTGTCACATTATTTCCCAAAAAAATCCGCGGTTGCGTAAGATTTTTATTCACTAATAATCAAGTGAAGCTTTAACACAAATTGAATATAAATGAAATATTTTTTTCAACGAGACTTTCTCAAAATCTGCAAAAGCATGGCACGTAGTTTGTCGTGACGGCGAGCGTTTGAAGATGGGACAGAACAAAACCGGAGATATCGCACATCGATCGGTGATCTTCAATCCAGTACGGACTAGCTCATCTCCGAACTTCATGCTTTAGTTTGCTTTCCTCTTTTTCTTACTAACGAATTACGGTGTAAACGTCCCTCGTCCATATACTTCTCAAGTTTATGAGATTAGGACATCCAAATTATGACTACTCGTAGACTGAGTTCAATAGGAGTGCATTCATTAATGGCCAAGCACATAGAAAGTTGTATAAAATCAAATTGGTTTTTCAACGAATTCAAAATATATTCTTTCCCTTTCAAAAAAATAAAATAAAAAATATATATATATATTCTTCCGTTGTCTTCGTGGAAAGCGAAAGCGATCCTCAGATCGGACGGCTTTTTCTATCACGTGTTGGCAGGGTCTTAAATGGCCCAATCTGAACCCCCAACAGCACATCGATGGACCCGCACGCACCGGGTAAAGACCCAAAGGTCTAGATTCCTTAGGCGTGCGCTTCTCGGATGTTGATTGGATATTCAATCACAACTCCATAACAGCATCTTACCTTTTAGAAAAACCGGTTTTTAATCAAGCGCTCCATCATGCTGCGCCTTTACAAAGTTTGTCACCGACTCTCTCTCCTCCCTCTCTTACCTCTCTCTCCATCACCACCCAAACCCCGTCGTTTCGCATCCGCCCGTACGCCGTCCCGCCGCCGGAAAGCTCCCTCCAGACACGCCGCGAGATTGAAGTCGACCATGGCCTCTGCCGCTTCTCGACTCGCCAATCTTGCGCCTCTGAATTCTCTGGTAGCGGAAAATGTTGGCGGTGGCTCCAATGATTCCGTTTCTTCTACTAATGAACTTTTCGACGACGAAGGTGCTCGTTTAAGTCTTTTACTGACTGGTTAATAGATTGTATCTTTAAGTTATTAGATGTTTCTAGATTCTTGTTGTTATTTGATAGATTGTAGCATTACGTGCTTGGTTCAGTAAAGAATTTGACTGTTTTTCCTTTCGAACGCTTTGATATTGACTCTATTGTAGTATTATGAATGTTTATTGGCCATATTTTTAACAGAGGATGGTGTCTTGTTGGCCAGAAAGTGGAGGTTTCTTTTAGCAAAATCTCATAACTAATTAATCAATCACCAGTTTTCTATTACGAAATGTATTGTTTTTAATGATTAAAGTTTGAATCTCAATCTCCGAGTTTCTTGAATTCATGTACAAACTTTATATTTTTTGCACTTGTTGAGCTCATGAAGAGGAAAAAGGAAGATATGTGACTTTAATCGCTCCATGTAGTTGTATACGAAGAGTTAAGTTTAGCCATTGTCTTGTGCCTACTTAAGGCTTTTAGTCGTTTCCCTAGATGTATAGGAGATTTTACTAATGATTTGTAAATTCATAAATGCAGAAGCTTTGGGAGGTAAGTATCAACTTCCTCCGCCAGAGATTAGAGATATTGTTGATGCGCCACCTGTTCCTGCATTGTCATTTTCACCACAGAGAGACAAAATCCTTTTTCTCAAGCGGAGAGCTTTACCTCCACTGGGAGAATTAGCTAGAGCAGAGGAGAAACTGGCTGGCATGCGCATAGATGGGAAATGTAACACTAGGAGCAGGATGTCATTCTACACTGGTATAGGTATCCATCAATTAATGCCTGACGGTACACTAGGACCAGAGAAAGAGGTGCATGGGTTTCCAGATGGTGCCAAGATTAACTTTGTCACATGGTCTCTTGATGGTAGGCACTTATCTTTCAGTGTTCGTGTCGATGTGGAGGGTAGTGACAGTAGTAAACTTAGAGTATGGGTAGCTGATGTGGAAACAGGGAAAGCTAGACCATTGTTTCAGTCACCTGATGTTTACTTAAATGCCGTTTTTGATAATTTTGTGTGGGTGGATAACTCTTCTTTATTAGTTTGCACCATCCCATCATCACGAGGAGACCCACCAATCAGACCTTTGGTTCCTTCTGGACCAAAAATTCAGTCTAATGAGCAGAAAAATGTTGTTCAAGTTAGAACCTTTCAGGACTTATTGAAGGATGAGTATGATGAAGATTTATTTGATTATTATTCTATCTCTCAACTTGTTTTGGCTTCTTTGGATGGAACTGTGAAAGAAATTGGGCAACCCGCTGTATATACATCAATTGATCCTTCCCCAGACGAGAAATATATCCTAACCAGTTATCTTCATAGACCGTATTCTTTCATTGTACCATGTGGAAGATTCCCCAGAAAGGTTGAAGTATGGAGAACTGATGGAAAATTTGTCAGGGAACTTTGTGATTTGCCCCTCGCGGAGGACATTCCCATTGCATTCAATAGTGTGCGCAAAGGTATGCGCTCAATCAATTGGAGAGCAGACAAGCCTTCCACACTATACTGGTACATACTATTTGATCCAATAAAAATTACTTAGATGACATCATCATGCGGTGAATGAATTAACTCATGACAATGTCAGTTCACTGTTTGGGCTTTTAGGGCTGAGACTCAAGATGACGGTGACGCAAAGGTGGAAGTTTCTCCCAGGGATATTATTTATTCACAGCCTGCAGAACCACTTGAAGGTGAACAGCCCGAAATCTTACACAAGCTTGATCTTCGCTATGGGTATGGCACAATCTTCATGTTTGATCTCCTTTCCGTACCAATTTCAAATAGTTGTTTAATTTGTAAGAATCTCTTCAAGCCCATTGCTTTGTGATTTTGTGAATTGCTTGATATTACTCAAACAAGTCGCAAGCTGATACTGGCTAGTGTTTCATGCCTTAGGCGCTTCTATCAGTATATCTTTATAATTTGTCCACAATATAGGCACCAGGTTCAAGCAGGTTTAATTGTTACTGTAATTATGGAAATACTATTTCGGTGATTATATGTGAGAATTTTGGCTTTTTTGGCTTATTTTTGTACAAAATTGAGGAGTTAACCTTTAGCAATCTTCAAATATTTGCAGTGGGATTTCTTGGTGTGATGACTCATTAGCTCTAGTCTATGAATCCTGGTACAAGACAAGACGAACAAGGACCTGGGTGATATCTCCTGGATCTAAAGATGCGAGTCCTCGCATTCTATTTGATAGATCATCAGAAGATGTGTACTCTGATCCTGGCTCCCCCATGATGAGGAGGACTTCCACTGGTACTTATGTGATTGCAAAGATAAAGAAGCAAAACGATGACAACGCTTACATCTTACTGAACGGTATTGGGGCTACACCAGAAGGGAACATCCCTTTCCTTGATCTATTTGATATGTGAGTATGATCAACAACTTAGTTGTATCTTCCTTGGCCAGTCTTGAGTCCTCATTGGTGCTATATGTTTTAAACCATATTCTTTCAGAAATACAGGCAGCAAAGAACGAATTTGGGAAAGCGATAAGGATAAGTATTATGAGACTGTAGTTGCATTGATGTCTGATCAAAATGAAGGAGATCTACGCCTTGATCAATTGAAAATACTGACCTCCAAAGAATCTAAAACTGAGAATACCCAATACTATGTCCAGATTTGGCCTGACAAGAAATCATGTCAGATTACAACTTTTCCTCACCCGTACCCTCAGTTGGCATCGTTGAAAAAAGAGATGATTAGGTACCATAGAAAGGATGGGGTCCAGCTTACTGCAACTTTATATCTGCCGCCAGGATACGATCCATCTAGAGATGGTTCCCTTCCATGTTTAGTTTGGTCTTACCCGGGAGAATTCAAAACCAAGGATGCTGCTGGACAAGTTCGTGGTTCTCCGAACGAATTTCCTGGCATAGGTGCAACATCTGCTCTTCTTTGGCTGGCCAGAAGGTAGAAGCTTGCTCTTTCTTGCATTTTGCACTCTCTGTTGTGTAAGCGATCTTCCCACTAATATGATACCTTCTAGTTTTTATTATTCTGAAAAACCGAATTGTTGTGAATTGGTTTGTCCAGGTTTGCCATTTTATCAGGACCAACAATACCTATCATTGGTGAGGGTGATGAGGAGGCAAATGACAGGTTACTTCATGGCACTGTTATATAACGCTGATTACTGTGCAGCTCATATGCACTAATTTTCTTGTTTGTATCCTCAGTAAAATTGTTCACACTTTTTTTATGCCACAGTTCTTCCTGTGGTAACTCATATTTGCACAAACCATTTGATCGATTCATATCTTGTTCATGTGAAGGAACAATGACTTTGATAACTTGAAAGCATGGACTTGTATTATATCTATAAAACATTTTTAGAAGTATAGGAAAATAGATTAGGTTTGCCATGGTCGTACTGTCTGTAGCCCTTTTGCTTCGTCTAGACATATATTCAGTTTCTTCCTTTACAAGTCAGAAGTGTAATGATGACGTATTTGAAAGATGTTATTGGAATTCTGGCTGATACATGACTTTCAGATATGTAGAGCAACTGGTTGCGAGTGCAGAGGCAGCTGTTGAGGAAGTTATCCGACGAGGAGTAAGCTTCTCCATTCATCCTTGTATGACTACCTTTCATGAAAATATATTAATTCCTAACATTACTTTTAATGCTGCACTCATTAAGGTTGCTCACCCGAGCAAAATTGCTGTTGGAGGACATTCATATGGTGCATTCATGACTGCAAACCTATTGGTCCATGCTCCTCATCTTTTTTGCTGTGGAATTGCACGCTCTGGTGCTTACAACCGGACCCTTACACCTTTTGGCTTTCAGGTAGAATACAAATTATGGGTGTTTTAGCTTTAAAAATGCAGTACTTCACAAGAAATTTCCACTTTCAGTTTAGATGTTATGGTAACGTCTAACCTTATTTGTGCATAGAATGAGGACAGGACTCTTTGGGAGGCAACTAATACTTACATAGAGATGAGCCCGTTCATGTCCGCAAATAAAATTAAAAAGCCAATATTACTTATTCATGGAGAAGAAGACAACAACTCAGGAACACTAACCATGCAGGTATTTCCTCCCTTCTCCGTTGAAGTAACCCTTTCAATTTTACATTGCCAACCAAGAAACATGAAAGTTTCATCCTATTGGTTTTGCTGTTTGATAACGGTTTTTAGGACATAATTTTTCTTATTGTCAGCTTTTGACTGGTTGCTTATTTCACATTTCAATATGATGCAGTCAGATCGTTTCTTTAATGCATTGAAAGGCCATGGTGCTCTTTGTCGTCTGGTCATACTTCCCTACGAAAGCCATGGGTATGCTGCACGCGAGAGCATCATGCATGTTCTTTGGGAAACTGACCGGTGGCTGCAAAAGTATTGTGTGCCCAACTCTTCTAAAGTAAATACAGAACTTAATGAGTGTAAAGATGAAGTTGACAAAGGTTTGCAAAACTCTGAAAGCAAAGTAGCCGCTGCCGGTGGAGGTGGTGGGCCAGAGTTGGCAGATCATGAGTACGAAGGATTCCACTCTGTGCCTAGGTCATTGCTATGGTAATGTCTCTTCCTCATTTGCCTATCTCCTTAACAGCAAGAATTAAATAAATCGAAAACAACATCAGGTCGATTTATTTCTTCGGATCCCCCTGACTTTAAGTTCATGAGAAATATTCGGATAACGTATCCTATGGTGTCTTATCACACGTCTCACCGTTCTTTGCTATGTTAACTGAAACTGAATGCAGTATCTTTCTTCTTTTGCCTTGCTTGGTCATGAGTTGAATTACCTGAAAGATTGGAATGATATGACCTAATAGTTTGTGTTGATCTGGTAATATTACGTACATTGCTTATGTATGGTGGTTTCCTCCACCTTTCCCGCTAGGGGTTGGCTTTAACATACCATAGGGAGTATATGGCACCTGAATGAAATGTTCTACACTTTATTCCACCGATTATTCCTGCTTCCTTGTTTTGTTTATATACATTGCTCTCGTATTCCTCGACTTTGTAGATTGTATTGCGGATGTTTGGCAGCGGAGGACTAAAACTGGAGTAGCATAAAAGCTTCTGAAGTAGTGGTAATCGGGTATATGGAATATTTAATTAGATTCAGTGCCTTTGATCACTGTTTATTATCTCATTCTTGCAGTTTTGCACATCATGGCTGCGAAATAAACACGCAATTGCAGTCAGGTTTACGATTATTTCCCCGTGTAGGGACACGTGGATGTATTACATCTATTCCATATTTGCTTAAAAGCTTTTACACAAGGTTCTTGCATTGCATGTACGGTCCCTCAAAACTATAGTTACGACGACACTGGTGAAACATTCATGATCAGAAGAAAAGTGAATTAACTAATCCAATGCCTCTAGGCTGAAAATTTTAGTCCACCTTGTTATGAAATAGCTTTTTAATCCTTCTCATGAGTGAATTTGGAAAATACCAATTGCAATGTTCTATCGTTTAATTTTAAAGTTGACCTCTCCGTACCTGAATCTCGTTACTTTTTACTGAATGTACACACCGATGAACTTGTGGTTCAGTCTCTACTTTTTGGCTTCCAATTCCAAATAATGTACAACCTAAGAAAATCTGATCTCGTGCTCTTTCAAGACAATTGACATTATGTGTAAATTAATAAATCACTTATTAATATTATCTTATTAAATAAAATATTGCGAATAAATATTTATACGTACATTTTAATACCTGTTATATAAATAAAAATATCAATTAATAAACTTAAAATTTTTAACCAAACTTTATATTAGAATTATTACAAGATTTAACAACTTACCCACAGGCCACATCATTTATATAACTATATTCAACAAAAAATTGCAAGGTTAATATCATAAGTTTCTTAATTCAAAGTTGTTTATTATTTTTAAAATTGTAAAAAATGCTAACTTATATCAACTGTAATAATTAATAGTGAAAAATCACCATAATAAAAATAAGAGGTCAGTCTTAAATTAATATTTGTTAAAAACTGATAACAAATAATAGTGATAGAAAAGTGGGTTAAATGCAATCTCTACCAATGATATGAGAGGAATAACCGCATCTTCAGCAGATGACACCAATCACCCCAGGACATTATTAAGGGCATCATCGAGCTTATCCGTTCTTAACTTTTAAGCTTCGAGTCTCGTCTTCAGATATTTGATCTTCAGCGGCATATCTGAAAACTCCCCGCTTAGTTTTTATTTATTTATTGTTATTGAGAACCTTTTGTGACTTTTTTGTTTTCTTTGTATATAGTTTTTGAGTGCCTCCTTTGGCCTCTTTGATTTCTGTATTGAACCTTCCCTTTTATTAATATATTTATTTATTCTCTTCGTAAAAAAAAGGTTCAAACAAATATCAGGTATGGTATTGCTATGCTAGGTGCATCAACTTTTCTTCATAAATGGAGAGCAACCAAGAAAGCTACAATAAAGTGAAGCAAATTCTAATTTTCATATATTCAGTGAATCAAATATGTGTTCCACATCTCAGGGTTAAAAAAAGGAACTTACTCTTTTGAAATAAAAACTAAGAACGCTCAATCTAAGAGCCAAGCAAGGGGGACACATAACACAAAGTAAGAATACTAAAGACAACAATGAAGAAACATTAAACCGCATTTATTCTTCCGCAACAACACTGATCTCATCTTTATCTAGTAAGTCATAGAATGCTCTCACTTTCCTCTGCTCATTCCAGTGATGCATCTTCCAAAGTCCACCGGCAGCTAGGCCTAATGTAATTCCTATGATTATTTCCTTGACAACACTTGGTCCTTTCAAAGTGCGATGAGGGATCCTACCAGCCATTTCGATTATCCGGTTAAGGCTATTTAAATCTGAAAGCAGCAACAGTTGTTCTTAGCTTCTACATAGAAAATGTTTCAATTCCCATACGAATATTTTATACATACGAAAATGTTTCACAAAAGAACAAAGACAACCATGCAATTGAATTAGAGGAAATGCATTCACTAAAACTTTACAAAGGAAAACCAGCAGCTGGCTTTTACTGTAATAATGAATTCAAACAATTTAAGCACGCAACTAACTTTTCCAACTCAAACTGCTCAAAATTCCACCAATTTACACATGGTCTGACTGAATCTTGTATTGAAAACGTTATGTCATGTTGGAAATCTAATCCAACAATAGCAACATTGTCAAATTTCATGGATACACAGTTGGGGAAGTTAGGATAGAAGTGGAAATAGTAGACAGTTTAACCATCGCCTTGAATAAAGTTACTGGCCTCATATCAGCTTTTTGTTTGTTATCGTGTAGATGTCCCATGGAGTTGACATCATTTTGGATATAATGCTCGAAAACATAATTTATGCAGATTGCCATAAGCCGCTTTTATGCCGTAGAAATGCATCAAACAATTCATATGCACCAAACAAATAAATTAATTAAATGAAAACACAAGTTCCGCAACATATACACATGGTGTCTGAAGATTACATTTTCACATTAAACACTTCGTCGAATTCCAAAGTTCATGTATTTGCATCTTAAATTATGAACAGAGTCCCTGATCATTCTCATGATTACCCAGTAACATCTAATCAGAAACACAAAGTGTCGATCAACTTATTGATAGGATCATAAACCAAATAACATACAAAATATCCAAACAATGGAGACAATCAACAACTACAGTAACAAATACAAGGATTTATAAACAAGCAGAAACAGAGAGAGAGAGAGAGCGTGTGTGTGTGAGGATTTACCTGGTGAGTGACTGCGATTCACAGAATGCGACAAGGTGCTTATCTTCTAATCTTCATCTGTCGCCAGAACGAGAAACGTTAAGCTCTTCATGGACCCCCAATTGGGCTACTAAATATGGGTTTCAAGTCCAAACAACATCAAAGGTACCATCGACACTTGGATCAATCCAAGTAAGCGACATTGTCCTTAGTGAAGTGGTATGGTAATTTGTAATTCTCAAGAAAACGTATACAATCTTCGAAGCAGATTTTTTCCAAACTACGTTGCGTGATCTGGATTTGCAATATACCACTTATTTTACGTGTGTTATCCACTTTTTCTTCTATTTTTGTCATGTATTCTAAGAGATTTGATGCCAGACTGTAGGATCTAAGATATTCCAGGCCCAGTTCCGCAGATTCAAGTTGAAGTTCGTATCACTCTTTTCAAGAAGCTTATCTACTCCTATATGAATTTAAAAGTGTAATTGATTGGGTTTAGTAGGTCAAGAGAGGACTTAATATAACCTAATCTCTTACATCAGAGGGAAAAAAAACACAAACAAACAAACAAAAGATAAAGAACAGCATAAGCCCCAGACAGCTTTTATCTTACGAGGAACGCAGCATCCAAGTCCAGTACATAAGACGTTGCATTTAATGAGACGCAACCTACAAAAGACGCAGCGTTCGCTTCATTTTTCCGCACCCTAGCTTTCCCGATAAGGATTGAGAAATCTTGTCGTGTTAAATGACTCATATAACCTCAAGCTCACGTTTCCTTTTTTTTTAAAAAAAAAAATCAAAAGCTTAATGTTAGTACTGAATAAATGATTCCCTCTTATGCGAAAGAAGTTTAATTTTTTTGTTCCGGACGCCAAAAAAGAATAAAGTGACTATCTAAACATCATAAAAATCAACCATAACTTTATATTTATAAAAATTGATTAATTTTTTATAAAATATAAAATATTTTAATTAGTTATTTATAAAATAAACTATGAGTAAAAAATTTTCTATTTCTCTTTTTAATATTTAATATCAAATATTATCATAATTATTAACTTTTTTAATTACAATTTTATTGCTATTCTGTGGCATATTTAAAGCTAAAAAAGGGGAAAGAAGAGAATTTTAGATTTTGCGATTTAATCTTTTTCGTACAACTGAAATGCAAAGATTATTCGTTGCGATTCACTTTTTTTTTTATAGAAGGAAAAGTACAAATTAGTGCGGAACAAATAGTCCAGATATATCCTCGAGAAGGATATTATAGCACCCGATGAGTGGATTTACAAAATAGGTGACGTCTACAACAAAATGACTTGCGTAGTTAGCTAACTAGTCAGTACATCTATCGCTCTCTCGGTAGATATTACAATTCACTTTTAATGGTCTTAAGCTACCAAAGTAATGAGTACTTATACTATTTACATCCACTTAGTCCACCTTTTTTAGTCACATGCTTTAAAGGGGTCAAGTCAGCTTATTTTGATTATTACTTATTTTGATAATACACTAATTAGGTGTCACTTTATCTTTTTTAGGATATGTCAGAGATCTGTTTTTCTAGACTCGTTATGTAATCTGTTATGAACAAGCCCATGATCAGTGAAGGATCCACACCAGTGCGCAGAAGTAACAGGCCCAGGACTGATTCAAGAATGCTAAAAGGATTTGTTTGGAAGAATCATTCAGCAAATGCCAAGTTAGCAGAAGAATAACGGCTCACGCGTTAGTCATAGGAATCTTCCTTATATGGAGAATGATTGCATCTGAATCGGTTATGTTATTTGCTATGACAGTACAAATTCTCTCTCTCACCTGTACTCGGCTTTCTCATCCTCCACCTTCTCTTTTGCAGCTTTATGTCCTTTTAATTCTTCCAAATCTGTAATTGTCGTGAGAAAGTTATCAATTGCAGAGGAAACCTTTTACCATATTTGCCTTGTTGAGTTTATTTACTGTTACATTGGTGCTTTCATTGATCTCTGTTAAGATGACAGAGCATAACACACGTCTTAAGGTGTTGGATGACAACATGAAATCCAAGGCTGAAGCTCAGACTGGGTTATTGGGCGTCTTTCCATGGCCTTACTACTGCCTTTGATAAACAGGAACAGTTGCTCCAAGAGGTTATTGGGCGTCTTTCCTCTTTGCAACACCAGCATAGAGCTCCTGAAACGAAGAGTGGTCATTTGCCAGGCGAGAGTTCCACTCCTCTAGGCCGGCATAAACCAGCGCCGATACAGATGGCCCGATTTTCTGGTTTGCATCCTGATCGATGGGTTTTACAAGCTGAGAGGTATTTTGAGTTTTACGATATTCACCATGAAGATCGAGTCCCTATTGCCTCCTTTTATTTTGATGATGTTGCTTCAGATTGGTATGACTGGATGTATAAGAATAGACAACTCACCAGCTGGTCCGCATTTTCTGCCGCCGTTCTTCAACGTTTCCGGCAACATGACTTGGAAGAGCCGGAGGGGCTCTTGGCCAAGTTACAGCAGACCTCCACCGTGAGTGACTATCGATCACGCTTTGAGGCCATCACAAATCGTACTGTTGTTTTACCAGGCCAGTTCTTAACCCACTGCTTCATCTCAGGCCTTAGATTCGACATTAAGCATTCAGTTTTAGTCCATAAGCCCACCAACTTGGACGACGCTATGCACTTGGCTCTTTTACATGAACAACGTGTAGCCTTAGAGAAAGGCCTTCTTAAACCCACGTTAGGAAATATTAAACCTCTGTTACCCACACCAAAATCAAATTCCCAAATTCCAAATTCCCAAATCCCAAATCCACCTGCTCACCACCCTAACCCCCACACTGCCACCTTACTCGGTGGAACCAAAGTCCCATTCCGCCGCCTTACCCCAACCGAAGCTGCACAGCGCCGCGCACAGGGCCTGTGTTATCATTGTGACGAAAAGTATGCTTGGGATCACAAATGTAAAGCCAAAGCTCAGTTACTTTTGTTGGAAGAGGAATTTGACCCACACGACCCACTTGAACCCATCACCCTTGCTCCACCAAACCAACCCGACACAGTCGAACTGCTTCTTGAATCACTGGAACAAACCCACTCCGCAATTTCAAATAATGCATTAGCTAGTGGTTGTGCTGCATCGACGCTGCGTTTTCAGGGAACAGTTAATGGCCGATCGGTACAAGTGTTGCTCGACGGTGGGAGCACGCATAACTTTGTTCAGACAAGAGTTGCAAGGTTTTTGAATCTGACAGTTACCGCAACACCACAATTCTCAGTGTTAGTTGGCAGTGGTGAGAAATTGATTTGCACGGGCATGGTTCAACAGGTTTCCTTACATAATCTGTGTCGTTATCTTCACACTTGAAAAAAAGAGAGGTCAAGTTCAAATGGCCCACACGACCAAAGTGAAGGCATGCTATTTATCTTTAATATGAATATTATCTTTTAACAAATCAAATTAAAATTTGGAAAATAACATGTAGTCAATTTTCAATTTATGCATTTTCTCATATGAATAGTTTTAATTTGTCTTCATATGTATTAAAAAACGCTAACAGTTAAGAAGTGTGGGTGTTTTGGTAACTAAAAGCTCGCGATCTTGCCCACCACCTGAGACACTACGCCTACCTGGAGAACCTACTGCCACAATATCCGCTTGTCTTCTCCATCAATTTTTTATTTTCTGTTTCATTTTTCTTCTCCTTAAACTTGCAAGTCTGACTACTTCATACTGCAAATGTGTAGTCATTATCTCAAACTCCGTCTTTTTTCCTCTCTAATTTCTTGGGTTATACCATATTCACACACAAACTAAGACAGACAGACAGACATATATAGGTCAAATGGAGAGACAGAAAAGTTTCTTTTTGAAACCCACAAGATTTCTGGTCTTTTGGTTCACAATCTCATCTTCTGTAATCTTCCTTACCCTTTTTACCTTCTGGCTTGTCAAATCCAGCCCTTACAGTTATATTCTTCAAGAAACCAACTTAGAGTACAAAAAAACCACCTTCCTTGGTACAGGCCCCCAACCGTTTACTTTACAGAATTTCACTGGATTCAGCAGAAATCTCTCAGCAGCCAGCTTAAACACTTCACTTATTGCTAATGGCTATGGCGTAGTCCCTGAAAATACATCTGGGTCTGGTGGAATTTCAGTAGTAACAAGCGAAATGGAATCTGAGATGCTAAATGCTGAAGAAGATGGAGAGAGTGCAGATAATAACTTAACTCAAGTTCAAGAGAGTGTAGCTGTTGTAGAATCTCCATCTGAGAAAATTGAAAGTAAAGCTAGCGAAGAGAAGAAGAGTAGATCCATTGCCATGGTAAAGGATGAAGGTCATAGTAGGGAAGATGTTGGGAAGATTAGGACAGATTCACTGGTAAAGGTAGAAGCTTTGAGCAATCGGATGAATGCAGAGAGGAAAAATAAAGTTTTTTCTGTTGACAATAGTGGGAATTTAGAGAATGGAAGGATTAAACAGAAGAGTGGAAAAGAATGTGATGTAACGAATGGGAGTTGGGTCTATGATGAAGGCTATCCTTTGTATACGAACAGCTCATGCCCTTTCATAGATGAAGGCTTTGACTGTGCTGGGAATGGTAGATTGGATGGAGATTACACGAAGTGGAGATGGCAACCTCAAGATTGCGACATTCCGAGGTATTAATTCACTTCTTCATCACTTAACTGTACTTTACTACTTTTGATTGGTAAGAAATGAGTATTGAATGCTAAGCAATTATGTTTCTGTTGATGTGTCTGGGGTTGGTGGGTGTCAACAGGTTCAATGTGACAAAAATGCTGGAATTGATAAGAGGGAAAAGGCTAGTTTTTGTTGGGGATTCTATAAACAGGAACCAATGGGAATCCATGCTGTGTATGTTAATGGGAGCCATAAAGGATCCAAAGAGAGTTTATGAGACTCGTGGCAGGAGAATCACGAAGGAGAAAGGAAATTATAGCTTCAAATTTGTGGTAATCCCAAGGACATAAAAAATCAGTTGTTTCTACTCTTGTCTATTGGAAGTCGATCTGACTTTCCCTTTGCATTCTTAGGACTACAAATGTACAGTTGAATACTACGTGTCTCATTTTTTGGTACATGAGGGCAAAGCAAGAATAGGGCAGAGGCGTGTACAGACCTTACGAATAGATAGTATAGATCATGGTTCTTCGAGATGGAGAGGAGCTGATATCCTCATTTTCAACACTGCACATTGGTGGTCTCATTTTAAGACAAAAGCAGGGTAAATTCTTTTCCCATGCCAATGACAATCCTTTTTTGTTTACTTTTAGTTTCCTTTCACAGAGGTTGTGTGATTTTAAATGCGAGGAGGATGCTTGGCAGTTTTTAATGCTTCAAGCCCTCTAGTTTCAGAAGAACAGTGAGTTATATATTAGCCTCATTTTCATTCAGGATCAACTACTATCAAGAGGGTAATCTAGTTCATCCCCAACTCGATGTCCATGTGGCCTTCAGAAGAGCAATGGTGACTTGGGCATCGTGGGTTAACAAACATATTAATCCAAGGAAGACTCGAGTTTTCTTTCGAAGCTCAGCTCCGTCTCATTTCAGGTCTGCTGAGCTGATATGCCAATCTGTTCGTGCTTCAACTTTACATATTTATTTACTTTTAATGGTGTGTGCGCTATTGTTATACAGCGGCGGGCAATGGAATTCTGGAGGGCACTGTAAAGAAGCCATAAAACCCTTGAGCTATTCTTCAAGGATTGACTCTCAGAAGAATACAATTACAGAAGAGATCATCAAGCAAATGAAAATTCCTGTAACTTTCTTGGATATAACTAGTCTGTCAGGATATAGGGTCGATGGTCATCCATCTATGTATGGGAAAAAACCAAGCACGCGCTATTCGTCGAGGATTCAAGATTGTAGCCACTGGTGCCTTCCCGGTGTTCCAGATACATGGAATGAATTATTGTATTTCCATTTACAATCTAAAGTAGGAACCATATAGGAGCAGCTGCTGTTCATTTCTTCAATTGTTTCTACCTTTGTGCGAGCAGCCTTGGAAATGTAAATGTACGAGTGCCACATAAATGCAAGAGTTGAAGTTAGATGATAGCCCCTGCCGATTATCTTTGTAATTGATAAGCATGCTCCTTCATATACTTAGTTTATCGAATCTGATTTCCGAGTAACCGTAGTTTCATATGCTACCTGACGGCTGATTCCAGATTGAAGGAGATTTCAAATGAAATAACACAATAGCTGTTGGCTGTTTCCGCTGCTGACTAACAGTCCTAGTCCTAGACTGTTCTAGACTTTCTGACACACAAGATCCTCAGATGAGGCAAGTGTAGAGTATGCAGATCTTACACCTAGATAAAATAAGAAACAAGATTCAAGTCTTTGAAATTTTCAAGAACTTTCTGACACACAAGATCCTCAGATGAGGTGAGTGCAGAGTATGCATATCTTACACCTAGATAAAATAAGAAACAAGATTCAAAGTTTTTGAAACTTTGAAGAAGGAGAAGAGGCTTAAAAAACAAACTTCGAACTTCACTTGAAGCGTAGATTGAAGCATCCACAACGTTTGATGTCCCCTGTAATCTGATTGGCGGACATTAAATGTTTCTAGAAGATTACGTATCTGATTCGTTGTATTAGTCTTTTTTGTGTTCATTACTACTTTTGAAGTTTTGTCTCTGTTTCCTTTATCAAAGTGTAAAAGTAACGTCGATGACTGATCTAACAGTATTACGGTGTCCTATGTCAGCAGATCAACAAAATGACATAAAACAATTCGTTAGAATTCACTTCATGCGCGACGTAAGATTCTATTCTAAACCAGAACCCACGCACCCAAGCGATGACGACATCACATCCCAACACGTGATGTTCGTCATCTGTTCATCTCTTTAAGTTCTAAGTGTCTTCTTCTTCTCTGGTTCGTTTGTCTGGGTCAACCCTGATATATTAATTCACGACACAAATCACACCGATTCAGCTTATTTTCAGCCAATTATTATTTATCAAATCGATTCCTACGGTTTTTTATAGTTCTGAATCCAAATTTGTAATTGTTTTTTGCAAATTCCACCTTTAACTAGTTTTTTGTTTCATTTACATCTCAGTTTTCTTAAATTTTTATCTTATTTTTGTTATAAATTTTACTGAACATATTTCTAGGTCTAGGTCAATTATAAAAGATATAATTTTGCCTATTATGACTGGTAAGGTTCCAATTCTATAAAAAACTTAGAAATGAATAAAACTTCATCAATCGATTAGAGAAATAGGATGGCAAGAACCATTGTAACTTGACTTAGTTTTACAAAACCTGTATTAATATAATTAAATTGGACTTTCTCCAATTTAACACTGCAAAAGAGATATAAATTTTTTTAATTTCAATTGCTTCATCGATTTTATCGTATGCAATAATAAAAAAAAAGACTATTTACGTTTGCTCCTCTAAATTACAAGTTTTGTGGGATCAATTAGCTATTTATGGTTCGACATGGCCTAATGATGAAGCTGCCAAATTATATGTTGATTTTCCTGATTGACAATGTATTAGGTAGCTGCATACGGTCTTCAAAGATGAATTTGAGATTATTTAAAGTTCCTTGCTTCGTCAGATTTTCTTGTTAGCGAAATAGCATTAAAATAAATTAAATAGGAACTGCTTATTTGAAATCAAGGCGTCATGACAAATCACTTCCTTAAGTCAGAAATTTTCCTTCTACGATGCAGCAGGACAACGGGATCCAATCTCAGAGTTAACACTTTCTCCACCCGTTTCGGTACATTCCAAAGGGTAGAGTTAGGAACTATCTCTGTGAATGAACAAGAAGAGCAGAAAATGTAAAATACAACAAATATGTGTGTGAAAAATTATGAAAGACTATATGGGCGTAAGGCAACTGTCTGTAGAAGAAGGAGATATTTGAAGGAGGAAAGACAAAATGTGTGAGAGATGAAAAGTAGAGAGATCGTTTATCTTTCAGAGGAGATATATATGGAAAAAATAAAGGAACGTTAATAATAATAATGGGTCCTAGTCTAGATGTTTTGCAGCAGGGAGCTAAGACATGGGAAGCTGTACTTGTGGAATTTTTCATGAAAAAAAGGCCTGCATTTTCGATTATACAAGCGTGGACTTTGAGAAATTGGAAAGGAAGAGGCCTAAATGGAGGTAATGCTTACTGAAGAGGACAATATAATCTTTACCTTTTCTTCCAAATCGAAAGCTCAAAGGGTAATAGAAGAGGGCCCCTGACATATCTCTCAACTTCCATTATTTTTCCAAAATTGGCAATTGAATATGGAGCTCGAAAAAATTAGAACGAAGAACATTCCCCTATGGGTAAACATTCACAATATCCCACAGTAGTATTGGACTACTACTTGGGGAAACTTATCTGCATGGATGAGAATATTGCATTGAGGAAAAGAGTTGGATTTGCTCAATTATGTGTGAGCATGGATATGTCTAAGGAAATGAAGGATAATATCCCTATTCTAAGGTTGGTGGATGTAAATTCTCTTAGAGAAGACAAAGTCTTGGTGACGTACCAATGGAATAGAAACCGATGGGTAGGGTCTTTATAAAAGGTGACTATTGGGAAGTGATGGGTATAGAAAAAAATGAGCTAGAAGAAATAAAAAAAACTGAGGAGGCAGAACAAGTAGCAGAAAACCAAGAAATGGTTCAGATAGTAAATGTCTCCCCTAAAAAAAGGGAGGACATTCCAAAGGGCAATAAAACTGAATCTGTTCAGATGACAGAAGTTCTTCATAATCAATAAGAAGATTACTACAATGGAGGAAAAGTTTAGGAATCTAGTGGTGCTAATCAAAATGAAGAATCTTCGGATGTGCAATAAAATGAACAAAGTCTATCAAGGGTTGATTTGCATAATGGTAATAATCAAGAGGGGCAGTTTGAGCAGGTTACCTGTAGGAAAAGCAGTAGGAGTAATAGGAAAAGATCCAAAGGGAAAGCAAATTGATTATGACTTTGATTGTATGGAATGTGCGTGGAATAAATAATCCTTCAAAACTGAATGCTTTAAAGGATTTTGTGCTAAAGGAAAAGCCTTAGGTTTTTTGTATTTTGGAGACTAAAATTAGAGAAGCTAATCTGAAAAAATTGGTTTGTCTAAGTAACAACTGGCAGTTCATTACAAATCATCAAAGTCATGCATATGGAAGGATTATTATAGCTTATAATGGTGATTATTTGAAACTAGAAGTTCTAGAATCTGGTCATCAACATATTCACACTAAGATTTACTTCAAAATGGAAAATTCTTAAGTTTTAGCTACTTTTGTCTATGGATTCAACATTGCCAAAGAACTGAGTCTGGAGTTTCCTAAGAAGGATCAAGTCTTCAGTAAATTCCCCTTGGGTTGTATGCGGGGATCTTAATACTACTTTGTTCAGATCAGAGGCCGAAGGTAATTGTAACCTTCTTAACTACTCCCCTAATATGTTTGAATGTATGCAGGGGGTGGAACTTATAGATTTAAAATCTGAAGGTCATAAATTTACTTGGACAAATAAAAAAAGCTCTATTTGGCACATCAGGAAAACAATTGGATAGAGCTTTGGTTAATGTGGAATGGCTACATTCTTTCTCAAGAAGTTCTGCGAAATTCCTTGACCCTAATATCTTATATTATACTTCTATAAAGATTGATAATTTGTTCACCACCTCTAGAGTCCATCATCCTTTAGATTTAACAATTTTTTTGGTCAATATGGAGGTTTTAAAGAAGCAATAGATATTGGAGTTATGTAAATATAGTGCCCTGGAAAGCAAGTGCATTTACATGCAACTTAATTTTCTTCCAGTTACATTTTTGTAATGAAAATATTTATTATTAATGAAACAAAGAGTTCGGTTTTATTTATGTGAGCATCATATATCTAGCCAAAAGGTACCAAGATTCTTTTGTAAGTAATATACATATACATAGAGATGAATGGGAAGCATACATATTATTAGAATCTAAATTAATTAATTCACAGTTGAATAATCAAGTTAGTCGCTTGATTATTGTTTAGACTGCAGTGTTGCGATTTATCTCCATATAAGTAAAGGAGTTTACTTCAAGAGAATGATGAGTTTCATATCATGATAGTAGTTGACTATCGATAATGGCACTATTAAATGAATCTGGAATCAAGTATGT
>JAOTBA010000004.1:5996004-6006855 GCA_025629845.1 Erythroxylum squamatum | reverse complement strand
AATACACCTTGACATAAAACAAGTTTAATTTCCATTAAGTATAACTTCAAACCTCAAGAACAAAGAAAATTAACGCACAAAAAGATAGAAAATAACGACATTAACACGCGGGTTCTGGGGAGGTCCGAGTACGCAGCCTTACCCTTACCTAGTAGAGAGGCTGTTTCTAATAGACCTACATGTCATGGGATAATTATAGGTTGCAAATAAAATTATAATGAGATTATAATTATGAAATTCATATTAGACTAGACATTAATAAAACATAAAAGGGTTAGCGTATATTATATTTTTTCTTATGAAAGAAGTAGTCGATTTCATAGGCTAATGTATGAAGATACTTAAATAAACGTGTGGGTATTTGTTAGAGAACAAGTTCACTGAGCTGACCTGATATGAGAAATCCATTTGGAACATTACTTGTATTTCTATAGAAATTCTCATTGTGATGATTATATAAGTGATCATTTGACTTGAGGTTTTCAAAGTTATCTTGTATAGGAATTGCTATGTTTTGATACTACTTATAACCTATTTAATCATGGGTTGTTCAATCGGTAGTCATTGGATGGTGCATGAACTATATGGAGGTAGTTGTGTGATCAAGATATGATTCATTACCCTAAAGTAATTAGGGAGAATATTTCATTGTTCTCGATTATTATTGATTCTGAAAATACTTGGCCAAGGTGGAATGAAGCATTGCAAATAGTTTACGAATGTCATTAATTGAATCGATAGCTAATGGAGAAGAACTAATATGATTGGACTTAAAAAGAATAGACATTAATTCCATGCTCTATCTAATCAGAACATTGTATAATGAAATGATTAAATTATACGAAAAAATTATATACGAAAAAATTAGTCAAAACCACTTTGATATTCCTAAGGCTATGTTTAGTTGGACGTAAGGTTTTTAATGAAATGGAATGGAACGGAATGGAATGGAACGGAACGGAATGGAATGGTTTATAATGAAATGGAATGTAAATGAATGTAATATTAGAAAATTGTTGTTTGGGAGGGATGAAAATGTTCATAATGTAATGTAGTGAAATGTTGTTTGGATGAAAATTTATAATGTAATATAGTGCAAAGTTGTTTATTATTTTCATTCCATCCTAAACCCCCCAAATCGGAGATTTTTCATTTTTATTGTTTAGGATGGAATAAGATGTAATATGAAACCCTCCTTTTCCTTCCTATTCTATTTCATTCCATTCTATTATAAACCATCCTCCTAAACGATGGAATAATATTACATTACATTCCATTCCATTCAATTAGTAAACCCCCCACCAAACATAGCCTAAATATTTAGGTGGTCATGATGCATTACTTCAATCTTAATTTATGATTATAAATTGTTTAATTAAAAAATTAAAGATAAATTATAAGGAGTTTTAATTTATCTAATTCCAATTATGAATTAGAATTAGAATTAGAATTTATAATCATTGCCTATATATTAGGAACTTAATGAGTCACACATAAAGAACGGGCTGTAGAGATCAAAGTTATTTTAATCAAATTGAACTTGATTGTAAAGTCTGAGAAACTTTATGATTAAATATGATATATTTAATAAATAAGGATTAATATGAGATATTGGATCTTATTTGGACATAATTGGTATTTAATTAGAATTATATATAATTATAGTTAAAATTTAATTGAAATTAGAATTTAATTTCAATTAAATAACTAAAATGTCCTAAACTTATTATAAATAGGCTTAAGCTCTAACAGAGCTAGTACTTCTTGCTTAACCCTCTTTGTAAGAGTTATAAAGTTCTCTCAACCTGTTCTATGGATATCGTGAAAGGCTAAACACTTGTGCAGCTACAATGATTTAGATGAATTGCTTTCAGAAATAGTTCGAGGGAGACAAAAAGAATATGATCAAGTTTTATAATATGGTACGAATTAATATTCTTGCGTTATAATGATTTATATGTTAATGAATTTATAAAATTAAAGTGATCTTAGTTTTTGAAAATCTAAATACAAAAAATTTTGATAATTATTTCATTATAGTCAAAATTTGATTATATCCTAATTTTTGAATAGTTGCAATCACATGAGAACCTCTTGCCTTATGGTGTGACGTGGGAATAAGATGTCTGGATTGCTATTATTAGTGGCTGTGTTCAGGTGTCGTTCGTATGGATTCTACCGAGAAAACAAGTTTTAGCCGTGTAGTTAGCTAGTGAGGAGGAGCAATGATGGTAGCATGAGTTACGCCTGCGGTAGTGACAATGATGGCTTTTGCAGAGACTAGTAAAGGAGCTTCTGTAGTGGTCGATAAAATAGAGACTCAGGCTAATGGCCATGGCAATTTGTTGATGACGGTTAAACGCAATGAAGTTGTATGTTAGTTGTGGGAGTTAGCGGTCTTATTTGGTAGTTATGTCATATATAAAATTACTTACTTTTCTTACGTTTATATTTGGCTATGAGAAGAAATAACTTTGTTTAGTATAGTTGATACTAATTTGTTAATGAACCAAATTTCTTAGACATAGTTTATGTATAAGAAGAGTTCTCAAAATTAGATAGAAAATGAAAGCATTTGTTATAGTATGATAATAGTTAACATTAGAAGAAAAATAATTGTATGAATTTTTTTACTTATATAATATATAATAGAGATCATATGTATTTCTATTTTATGCTTGTGAGTATTTAATATTAAATTCTAATTTAACATTACTGTAATGTTCAAAACATGATATGAATGAAATAGATTATTTTTTAGTAAAAGTAATTGATCCAAATTTACACATATTGTTTGTTTGTATTGGATCAGGGGAGAGTTGTGCTTAACAAAAGTGGCAAAAATACAAAGTTGGGTAATCAAGATCATCTTTTTATACCATGTTGATTAAATTGACATGATAAGAATCATAAAGTTACATACAAGGAAATATATATCATTTTAATTATCAGTCATATGAAATTTATAAAATT
Organism: Erythroxylum squamatum; assembly: GCA_025629845.1. Taxonomy (NCBI): domain Eukaryota; kingdom Viridiplantae; phylum Streptophyta; class Magnoliopsida; order Malpighiales; family Erythroxylaceae; genus Erythroxylum; species Erythroxylum squamatum. Next base: position 6,003,882 of record JAOTBA010000004.1, on the reverse strand, counting down.
TATTAAGTTAAAGAATAATCAAATCAATATTTAGTAAAAGGATAGTAATGATATCGAATTGTTAAATCTTATACATGTGATGTGTTGTACGTAATAATAATTCTTAATAGGATGATGCTTGTATTTTATTAGATTAATAATGACTTTATGTGATATAGTCTTATGCACTAAATGAAATATCGATTTAAATTTTTTAAAAAGTTCAAATTATTTAAATCTAATTTGAAATTAAGCATTAAGAATGTTAAATCACTTTGATAAGATCAATGTGATGAGATTATTTTTTTTTTGGTTATCTATAGGAAAAGAAATTCTCTAGTGAAAACCTTAACAACTAAATTTTATAATAATATATATTTTTGTTAATAAGAATATATAATATGAGATATTGTATGACGTAATATTTGTTTCTTCTATAGTTAAGCTCAGTACAATAACTTACCTTTCATAATTTCAATTAAATCAATTAGCAAGATTTCGTATCAAATATGAAATGGTATGACTTTAATAGAGACAAAGCTAAAGATTTTTGGATTTGATGCTTACTTGAAGCATATATCATCCAAAAAGTTTGGAACTAAATAAGATAATAGAAAGTTTAAAAGCTTACATACCCCATTGAACAAAATATTTGTTTGGATGAAAATTTATAAAATAATGGTTCTTAAGATAAGTAGAGAGTGTAATATATAATTTGAATAGTTCAATCTCATGACAGTACATCTAAGTAGAACTAGTGTTTTTGTTGATACGTATAATGTATATTTGAAAAGATATGAGACGTTGAAAGATTCGTTTTCATGATGAATTTAAAGTGTTTATTTTGGCAATAATTGTGAATTTATCATATCTATAAGAAGGCTAGTAAAAGTATAGTTATCTTTTCAAGTGGAAATATATAGAGACATATTACTCTTATAGAGAACAATAATTCATATTTTCAATTGTTGAAAATATAATATTTAAGGACAATTCATATTGAATATGAAAAGGTAACAACTTAATTCCAAGAATTAGATTTATAGAGATAGAAGTAGAAGTTCTTTACTTATCTAATTCAAGTAAATAGATAATGTGCTAAAGGTGTTTAGTATTTAAGATATCTAATACTTGTGAAGTATTAAAGATATCCATTATTTTATGTATAAGTTGTTATTTGAGTTCAATGTTATATGGATATTAAATTTAGAAGTGAATCCTACTTAAGGTTTATTTTACATAGAATAATATTATTTTAAAATGGAAAAGGTTCCAATATAGTGTTAATTGCTAATTAATCTGAAGCATATTTTTCATTTGGTGGAAATTATTATTTGGATTTGGAAGTACTTTGTATAATTCAAGACAATAATGTACTGTAAAATATTAGAGTTATTGGGCATATAAAAGGAAGTAAGGTCTTATCAAAGATTTAGGTTTGTATTTAAGTAGTTTCTTTTAATTATGGTGATAATTAAGATGAAAATTGTAACATTTAATTAAATGTTCACTATAGAGAATCTTGTAAAATTATCTTACTAAACCATTATCCCAGCAATAACATGATCATTAAAGATATGGTATAATATAATTAAATCATTGGTTTATTTTAAGTAGGAGATTGTTAGTTTATGCCCTACAACTAATCGGTTGATTATAGTTTAGTGACATAATTATTTAAAAGCATTTTCATATACATATTTAGATGTATATGATAAAGTTCGTGGGACAAATTTATATTACAAATAAAATTATAATAAGATCATAATTATGATATTCATATTGCATTTATATATTATCTCTAAACTGTTCCTAGTTGTTATTATAATAAAATTGAACATTAACAGAATGTAAAAGACTAGTATCATTATGGTTTTTCTTATGAATTTTATTTTTTCTTATGAAGGAAGTAAACGATCTCATAGACTAAATTAGAGAGATACTTAAACAAACGTGTAGGCGTTTGTTAGAGAACATGTTTACTTAACTAACCTCATATGAGAATTTATTTGAAACATTTCTTGTATATCTGAAAATTCTCATTATGATTATTGTATAATTGACTTTTTGACTCATGATCAACAAGATATCTCATATAAGGATTGCTATGCTTTGCTACTACTTATAATCTATTTTAGTCAAAGGTGCTCAGTTGATAGTCATTGTATATAGTATGAACTATAAGGAGATAGTTGAGTGACCAATAAAGATTCATCACCCCAAAGTGATTACGGAAAATGTTTTATTGTCCTTAATTAGTATTAATTTGAAAAATCTGTTGTCGAGGTGAAATATTATTTTGAAAATAAATTTCAAATGTTATTAATTGAATTAATTAGTAATGGTGGAAATTAACATGATTGGACTCAAATTTAGTAAACATTAATTCCATGCTTTATGTGTGATCAGAAAAATATATAATAAAATGATTAAATTATATGAAAAAATCATACATAGAAAGATTAGTCAAAACCACTTTTACATTCTTATATAATTGAGTGGTCATGATGCTTTGCTAATCGTCAATTTTGATTTTTGGATATAAATTATTTAATTAGAGAATTGAAGACAAATTAAAGGAGTTTAATTTATCTAATCCTAAACAAGATTTAAGGTTATAATTTATATCCATTACTAACACATTTAGGAACCTAATAAGACACTCACAAAGAATAAGTTGAAAAAAGAAAAGATGTTTTAACCAAATTAAGAAACTTTATTATTAAATATGAGAAATTTAATAAATAAGGACTAATACGAGATATTAGATCTTACTTGGACACGATTGATATTTAATTAGAATTAGTAAAGCTTAATTAAAAATATAATATTATTTCAGTTAAATTATTAAAATATCCAAAATCTATTTCAAATAAACATAAGCTCCAAGGAGCTATCACTTTTTGTCTAAGTCTCTCTATAACAGTTATAAAGTTCTCTCAATATATTTCGTAGATCCATGTCAGAGTTTTTTTTTATCACGGAAAGAAAACAAAAGGAGACTAGCTCCGACGATCTAATGCCCTACGAAGGGATCGAGTGTAAAGGTGTCCTTGCTTGTCCCGGTGGAGGTCATCCAAAATGCTCCAGGGAGGCGCTCGCAGTAAATGTAGGCCCGGCGCTGAGAGCGAGGCTAGAGAAGCCAAATGATCTGCACAACAGTTCCCCTCTCGAGACGTGTGTTCCAAATGAACATCCCAGTCATGACGAAGCAGGTCTCGAATACCTGTCATCAAAACAGAAAGCTCAGTTAAAACAAAAAGGGAAGACGAAAGAAGGTTAATGACTTCAAGGGAGTCTACTTCCAGCAACACGCGTCGGTAACCCCAATCCCAGGCCAGATTCAACCCAGAGTACACCCCGGTGAGTTTTGCCAGAATAGGTGTGCCGACGCCCAGACGCTGAAGAAATCCCCCACACCAGTTCCCCTGACAGTTTCGAAGGAGACCTCCAGCAGAAGCAAAATTAGAGCCCAAGTGAACGGCCCCATCCGTATTTAACTTAATCCAGCCGTCGAGAGGAGGAGTCCACACAACCAACGATCCCATAGGCATTCCCTGAGACGGAAAGAGCCTAGCTTCCAGCGCACTCGCTTTACGGATCGAATTCGTATAAGCCATGACAATAGAATGCCCATTAGTTGGCCAAGTAAAACCCGGCTCAAAAATACTGCTATTCCTCCATTTCCACAAAAACCAACAGGTCACCCCAAAAATAGTGGCCCACAGGACTTGCTGGACGTGCACATGATGTCGAAGATTAAATTGGAGCCAGTGGCCGATCTCCTGACGAAAAAAATCCCTACCAACCATAGTAACAGGAAAGTGCTGCCAGAAAGAGTTGGCCCTCGTACAATCCCGTAAAACATGAATGGTCGTTTCCTCTTGACCACAGTAAGGACAACCCGCCTCCATGGACAGATGACGGGACACACGTTCTTGATTGGTAAGCAACTTCCGCTTAGTCGCTAGCCAGAGAAAAGATCGAATGCGTTGAGGTCCCGCCCACTTCCATATGGCCTCCCAGTGACTATTGAAATCATCAGTATTGAAATGTTCAAGCAGATCTTAAGCAGCCGCAACGGTAAATCAACCATTCAAAGCCGGGCCCCAGCTCAGTCGATCCTCCTCACCAGCACAAATAAAGACCGACGCAATAGACATGCAAACAGAAGCGGGGAGATAATTTTGGAAGACTTGCCAATTCCATTGGCCGTTGTCATCGTGAAAATCCTGAAGCGTAGCGTACAGGAGACTCTCAGGGATGTCTGTCTGAACCAGTAAATATAGAGGGCCCCAATCAGCTAACTAGTGGTCCAGCCAGAAGAGAATACGTCGCCCATGACCAACTTGCCATTTAACTCCTTGCTGAATGAATGGCCAAACGGCCGCAATCCCACGCCAAGTCCTGGAAGCGCCAGACCATGCTAAAGTTGGAGGGATATGCGTCATATCAACCTTATATTTGGTCCGCAGGGTCTGAACCCAAAGAGCCTGGGGTTTAGTAAGGAAGTCCCAGCCGAGTTTCATGAGAAGAGCATCGTTCATCGAACGAATACGCTTAAGGCCGAGACCCCCGTCCTTCTTGGGCTTACAAACTTCCTCCCACTTAACCAGATGGATTTTGTGGCCTTCCTGCGGACCCCAGATAAAAGTTCTCATCACTTTTTCGAGATCGTCACACAGTTGACGGGGAAGGCGAACCGTTTGCATGGTAAAGATAGGTAGAGAAGCAATGACAGATTGGGTGAGAGTAACTCGACCAGCCAACGAAAGCATGTGAGCTTTCCACCCAGTTAACTTCTGCTGAGCGTTATCAAGAATATATTGGTACGTATTACGATTAACACGCTCGTGAATCAACGGGACTCCCAAATATCTCCCAAGATTGTTAGTTTGCATAACCTGAAGCGCTTGGCTCAGGTGGCGCGCCGTTTGGGTGGGAACATTCTTAGAGAAAAATATCCTGGTTTATTGAAATTAATGCATTGCCCAGAAGCCTGACAAAAGGTGTCCAAAATCTTGTTGATAATTTGCGTCTGCGCAGTAGTGGCTTCACCAAAAAGAACTAAGTCATCGGCGAAAAAAAGATGAGATAGAGGAGGACCCGATAAACCCAAACGGATCGGATGCCACTGGCCGTGAGTAACTGCCCGGGAGATGAGGTGCCCTAACCGTTCCATACAAAGCACAAAAAGATAGGGGGAAAGGGGATCCCCCTGGCGAATACCGCGGGAGGGAGTAAACGGATCAGAGAGAGTACCTTGCCAAGCGACCTGGAAAGAAACCGTAGTCACACACTTCATGATAAGCCTGATAAGATTCAAAGGAATACCAATATCCGTTAAAGTACTATGGATGAACTCCCAGCTAAGTCTGTCATAGGCTTTCTCCAGATCAACCTTTAACGCAAGATAACCCTTGTGACCGGTTTTCTTTCGCATAGAATGAATCACTTCCTGAGCTATGATGATATTGTCTGTGATCTGTCGTCTTGGAATAAAACTGCATTGGTTCTCCTGAACGAGATACTCCATATGAGGTTTTAACCGATTAACAATAATTTTAGCAATCACTTTATACATCACAGTACAAAGGCTTATGGGCCGAAAGTGGGTGATGCTAAGAGGAGTGGGGATTTTAGGAATTAAGACCAAGATAGTTTGGTTTAATTCCTGTTCCCATCGACCCTGATGAAAAATACCTTGAATCAAATGAACCACCATAGGGCCAACCTGCGCCCATTGGTTTTGGAAAAAAAGCGCATTGAACCCATCCACACCCACTGCTTTATTAGGGTTAAGGGAAAAAACCGTTTGCTGGATTTCAGGAGCAGTGATAGGATGGTCCAGATCGTGAAGCCGTTCCAGGGAAAGAGAAGGAAAGTCCCCAGAAGAGTCCAAAGGAGGGCGCGCATTTGGGGCAGGAATGTACAACTGGAGAAAAAAGTTCCACACAAGGGTGCGGATTTGAGCAGGACCCGAAACAAGCGTCCCATTGGTATCCAAGAGATGATCGAGGTGTAACTTCTTCCGTTTAGTAAGAATGACAGTATGATAGAATTTGGTATTCCGGTCACCCTTAGAAATCCAATCACATTTAGCTCGTTGATGCCAGAATGTTTCTTCTTCACTTAACACATGAAGAAGGTCGTTGCTCAACCGTTGTTCTAAATCCAACAACGCGTCCGACGTGTCAGTCTGCATCGCTCGCTGGATGCCCTCCAGACGGGCGAGAAGACGTTTTTTCCGATGGAAAATATGACCAAACAGCTCATGGTTTCAACGCGAAAGGTGACAAGCGAAAGTCTTTAGAGATGTGCTAAACGAATCATCCACCGGCAGCCAATGCTCGGCCACGACTTCGTTGAAACTCGGATGAGTAAGCCAAGCGTTTTGGAAATGAAACCCAAAGGAGGGAGCCACCTGAGGAACAGAGGCCTTGAGATGAACCAACAAGGGACGATGATCGGAACCCAGGAAGGGGAGATGTTGATTGACCGTGAGAGGAAAGGCATGAAGCCAAGAAGTCGAGCCAAATATCCGATCTAAACGAGCTTGAGTCAAACCACGGCGCCAGGTAAATTTAGATCCCAGAAAACCCAAATCATGGAGCCCGCAGTGATGAACCCAATCCTTAAACTGATGATTAACAATACGAGTGTTAGGAGCTCCCCCTTGTTTGTCAGAAGCTGCCATTTTAGCATTTAAATCGCCCCCCACCATCCAGGGCTCAGAAGTAGTAGAACCGATCCAATCTAACAACCGCCAAAGGACTTTCCGAGTGGTCCGTTGGGGACTGGCATAAACTGGCGTAAAAGCAAAAGTACGATTATCAAACCGGACCCTCGTGTGGATAAATTGACGATGAGCAATGACCACCGAAACCTCAATACCCTCTTTCCAAAGAAGCCAAATGACCCCAGAAAAACCAGCCGCTTCCTAGTTTCCTAATAACAGTGTTAGCTCTCTGACCACTAATACGAGGCTCAAACAAAACCAGAATACCCGGGTGATACATACGTAAAGAACAACGAAACTATCGTCAAAATCATATTTCAACTTATAGAGTAGGACAGACGTTGGAGCTAGTGCGATATCTTGCCAAGTAACTTTTCAATACAAGCAACTCTGCGGTGACCCAGATCTGCAGTCCAGATTGCAAGGTGATGGGGCAGCGGTGACCTAGATCTGCAGTCTTGCGACCCAGACCTGACGTGTAGCCAAACCTTTTTAATCTCCAGTCTTGTAACCCAGATCTGGCGTGTGAGTGATAGCAGCGAGTGACGACAGCGTGTGAATGACAGTGGTGAGTGACGGTGGCGAGAGGGGAAGTAAGAGATAGAGGCGACAACGGAGAGAATGAGAGCAAGAGAGATTCCTCTCCTTCTTGCGACCCAAATACAGTTTCAGATCTGGCGACCTAAATCCAAATTTGAAGATCAAAGTAAGCGGTGACCAATCAACTTGCTAGGGCTAGCAGAGGCTTTAGCCTCATCGGACCGATGGCTCTCCCTCCGACCATGCCCATGGAGCTGGGTTCACCCTCCCTTTCAAAATTCAACTTTCCCGCACTCGCTAGAGAAGTGCTCCTCAGCTCATTGGTTGGCAAGAAACTCGAAAAACCAGGTATGGTTGGGATAACTTCGACTGACTCCTGAAGTGAGGTTGCTTGGCGAAACAAGTTACGAACTTAACATCACAAGGTTACCCTTCTAGTCAGGGCATCTCCAACCAGGCACCAAAACACCAAATTATCAAATTTGGTGTTTTGGTGCAAAAAATTCACTCTAATCAAGACACCAAAACATCAAATTTTTTGATGTAATGTAACATACCAAATTTGATGTGTTACTATTTATTGTACCAAATATATAAAAAGTCACCTTTATCCCTTTACT
>JAOTBA010000004.1:5973560-5993453 GCA_025629845.1 Erythroxylum squamatum | reverse complement strand
AATATCAAAGTCATCAAAACCAATCAATTTTCTTTTCTCATCAATTTCCTTGAGGCACAATAACATCTATAACACAATTCATATACAAAAACACTCATTTAAATTCATTTAATATTTCTAAATTTCACTTAAGGACCGGGGTCCAACACTAATGTTCAACAGTTAGTGAATTTGAAGCTTTTAATACATACTAATTGACTAGTATTCTATACTAATCGACTAGTGCATCAGATATAACCATTGTAACAAATAGTTCTTGAATCCAAAGGCTATTTTGGGTCCTAAAAGCACTATTAATAGATTTTTTTCTCATTAGTTTTAGAATTAAGAAGGTTTTGGGTGTTGTATACACACATTTCAAAGAGTTTTCAATCATTTATGTATCATTGTGTCATATTTGAGTGAGTGAGTCATTTTGGAGTTATCAAGTGAATATGTGAGAAATTTTTGAGCTGTAATAATTTGGTGGGGTGTTGAATATTGTACTTAGGGCTAATCTAAGTAGTATTAAGGTTTCTCTTCACTTTAGAAGAAGATTGTATGAAGGGTTTCTCTTTATCAAAAATGATTGCACAAAGGTTATTCTTTGTATTGAAAAATGAATTATAGTAAAATTCCAAGAAGAGTCTTGGGAGTGGATGTAGGTAAGGGTTGTTTTTCGAGCCATTATAAATCGGTTTGCATCTCTTCCCTATACTCTTTAAATTATTATTTAATTGTTTGATTATTTATATTAAGTAATTTTCTTATACTTATATTGATTGTTGATAAATTAAGTATATATGTTAGAAAAATTGTTGAATTTTGTAACTATTAGGGACTAATAAGTGGTATCACAGTAGGAGGCTAGTATTTCTAAAAAAATCCTATAGCATAGATCATAATGGTATATTTAAGAGCATCATCATCATCGTCATTCAACTAAAAGGTTAGAGACTTTTCAACCTGTAACTTATTGTATTGCATTAGTACTTTCATCCCTCTCTGTTATTCTCCCTTTGATTACCTTCTCGCTACTCGTTCCTCTTGCTTAGCTCCTTCCAAAGCATCTTGTAATGATATGATAACTATGAGTTCAATTGTTCCTCCTGGCTGATTTTGGTATTTTGGTAATGGTCATATTCCTCTACAGTTAATAGCTACTTTACTTTGAGGACGACTACAATCAATACCAATTTGAGAATCTTGAAAGATTGTTAATAAAAAATTTGGATATCCATATAATTAATTAAGAGAGAGTTTAACAATCCGAGAGGCAATCTTAAACAAAAAATATGTGAAAGAAATCGATCATATACTAATGGAAAGGTTTAGGATTTGCATAATCGTCTTAATGAAATTCATTTTTAGCTTTACATTTTTTAGTGTTAAACCTACTCTAAATCGGTTTAACAATCAGAGATAGCTAGAGTCTCTAATAGTTTGAAGTAAGAGAGTCTTGGTAAGCATTCCTTTGGCAAGTGCTTACGCTTGAGAGGGTGGATCCCATTCATGTTCGCCCCACACCCCAATTCAGAAGGAATTGGGCCACCGTGCAGGACAAATCATCCATAAACAATTAAAAAAATGTTAGGCAAAGCATTAACAGATCACCTTTCTTTGTTAGAAATGGTTATCTTTATCAAAAAACTAGGATGAGATACTTCTTAGTGGCTAAAAGTGAAGAATTATTGGAAATAGTTTCTAATGGTCCTTTTATTCTTACAAAAATTTTATATAACAAAAGGTACCCAAATCAAAGGAAGAATGGGGACCTCATCATAAGAGATTAGTATCCTTAAATAGTAGGGTCATATGAAACCTATTTTGTGCTCTAGAAAAAATGAATTTAATGCGGTCTCTACGTGAAAAGGATTATAGCATTTGGCATACAATAGAAATTACTCATGAGGCACAAATTAAGTTAAGGAGACTAAAATAAGCATACTAACAAATCAATATGAATTGTTCAAATGAAGCATGATGAAAGCATTTTTAGCATATATACTAGATTCATTGATATTATTAATGCCCTCAAAGGTCTTGGGAAAGACTTATACCAATGTTGAATTAGAAAAAAGTTGCTTAGGTCACTTCTAAAGAAGTGGGAAGCTAAAGTGACAGTTATTCAAGAAGCTAAGGATCAATCGATGTTACCATTGGAGGAATCTATTAGATCTCTCCTCAAATACAAAATGATGCCCAAAGAGACACAAGAAGAAATAGTGCTTCCAAAGAAAAGGAATTTAGCATTTAAAGCCAAAAAAGAAGAATCTAGTGAAGAGGAAGAGACATCAACTAGTGAAAGAGAAGAAGATATTGGCTTACTTACTAGAAAATTCAAGAAGTTCTTGAAGAACAAATTCTCCAAAATAAAGGACTTTAAGGAAGGTAAACGTGATTTAAAACATAAATCCTCTAACATTATTTACTTTAAATGTAGAAAACCCAGCCATATAAAGTCACAATGTCTTCAATTGAAAGACATTAAGAAGTATGAGAGAAATTATAAGAAGGAGAAGAAGGACAAAAGGAAAGCACTTAAAGCATCAACTTGGGATAACACAAGTGAATCCAAGAGCGAGCATTTGGAAGAAGAGATAACTCATATGTGCTTTACTGCTATGGATAATGATGAGGTAACATCCAACCTTAATCTTTGTAATGATAGTGACATTAATTTTTCATATGATGAATTAGTAGAAAGTTTATAAATCATGAATAAAAAAAGGAAGAAATTGTCTTCCAAACTCAAGGAAGTTCAAAAAGAGTTAAATGTATGTATGAGTGAGAATGAAAAATGAAAATGAAATGCATAACATTAAAGCATGCAAAATGTGACCATTGATGACAATCATGACTTGGAAGCATTAAGGTGTGATAATGAAACATTGAAAAAGGAAATTGATCCATTTAACGATTCCCTATCTAAATTTACAAAGGGAAGAAAACATTTTAGGAGCTTAAAAGAATTCTAATGACAGGCAGAAATTGAATATAAACATGAAAGTGTTTCCAACATTAAAACTACCTTTGTTAAGGGAAAACATTTACATAGTGAAGAATTGTTGCCTAGAATGACAACTAAGTGTGGAGCATCCACATCCAAATATACACATACATATGAAACATTTACTAAGACCCAACCTAAAAGTAAACATTATTCTTTCATATATGGCTTACTACCTAGGCATAAAGTTCAATAATCTCAACGGAAGAATAGGCTTAAATTTTATGATAACATGCAACCCCACTCACATGCTTATAGAAGCAAGCGTCACATCTTCATTCATAGCAGGCTTCATACATATAATTATGGTAGGACTTTTCACCACCCTATGAGACCATTCAACACATTTAATATCCAAAGAAAATGTCTTATGCATACACATATAGAATTTCGAGCAATGCATTTATGCATCATCATTACTCATGTAACATGGTATGTCATTTTTGTGGTAACTTTGAACATATTGATAGATTTGGTTTTATCAAACAGAGAGTGTTAAGCAAATCATTGAAAGTGTGGGTTGAAAAGAAGAAAGAACCAAACAATTAAGGAATCAAGTTTTTTTGGGTTCCTAAAACATAGTGATTACCTTAATTTATAAGGTTATGGTAAGTAGTAGAGATAATATTATTACTAAGGGTTTATGCATTTTATCTTGAAGAATCAATCCTTCTTACCTCTGAGAAATTCTTGAAGGTTGTTGTAAGATATGGAGAACTTAACCCTAAAATTAACCATCAAGATCTTTCAAATTGTTGATCCAAGTAAAAAAAAATGAGAAGGATGAGATGCCACTAATGGATTAAGAATTTTAAAAGAATCTTCTTTCAAGTCTCTCATAAGTAATGCTCAATATGAGGTAATTATTAGTTCATAATTTGGAAAGATATGATTACTTGCTCTTATGTGTCATTTTGAGTATAAATCCTTAGTGATGATTATTTGGATTTGAATTATAAATAACGTGTTTTTAAAGTGTGAAGCTTAGTACCTAGAATTGGAGATTATATGCAAAATAAGATCACTAAATTATAATTTACATCAATTGGTTTATTATTTTTATAAAATTTTGTATAAGGATAAATCTTGTTCAAATTAAGGGAAAATTAGTTTTAGGTGATAGGAATTCTTTTTATAAAGCCCTTTATAAGATTAAATTCTTTTTTATTGACATTTCGTTGGTTGATATATATTTTAATAGTAATTTGTTGAAGTTTTGATGCTTTAATTTAAGTTTCAAAGATGGTTCCTTAAGCTATCTGGTTAGCTAGTAGACCAATATCTCAGTGTGGTCAACCATTTTCTTCAAAATTCACCACTTTTTGTTTTCCAATAAGTTTTTTGACTTTTTAGTCATTTGTTTAGTTACCTAAACAGTCTCATTGGTCAACCAATCTCCTTTAGTGGTCTACCAATGTCCCAATACTTGACATTCTTTTATCATTCTAGCGAGTTTGCAAGGAGTTTGGTCACTTCTCTAGTCAATCACCGACGCACATTGATCGACCAATATGTTCTAGTGGTTGAATAATATCCCTTTTGTCTAAATTTTTTTTGGTCCATTGAGTTTATGGAAACATTGTTTACCCCTTCTGTTCAACTAACAACATATATTAGTTGTCTAGTGTACTTTATTGGTCAACCAATATATTGTATTTTAAAGCCAAACCATTTTTCAGCATGCCTCCACTATTCATCCTTTTTTTCCTCTCTGAAACAAAATTAGTGGTCGATCAGTCATGGCAAGTGGTTGACTAGTCCTCCTGTTTTCAATATTTCTATTTATATCCTTTGCCTCTTTTCTTTTATTTATGATTGTATCCCCAAAAACGTCAAACAATTCACTCATTTACTTGAAAAACATCATCACTATTCTATAAAAATCTCATTAAATTAAGTTAAATTAAAAACTTGTCATTATTGAATTTCATATTTAAGATTTTCAAAATTTTTAATTAATTAAGAATCATTTTCAAATTTAATGCCTTCATAGTTAAATTATAAAAGAAGTTATATGGATCTGTCGATTATGTTATGATCTGAATCCTACTCATGGTGACCTGGTGGAATTGGGAGAAGCTGTAGTTGGAGAGCCGGGTACTCAACTAACATTAAGAACGTTTCATACGGGTGGAGTATTCACAGGGGGTACTGTAGAACATGTACGAGCTCCCTCTAAGGGGAAGAATCATTTTTCCTTTTCTTTGGGCTATTGCTCCTTTTTTTTTCAAGGGGTGAATTTTCAAGTTCAATTATCTCATTTTCAAAATATCAAGAGAAAGTTCGAAATAATTGAGAGTGATAACATTCAGGGGAAGTTATAAAATTTAGGGAGAGTGATTGTTTTGTTACTTTTGCACTTCATTTGATATATTTGATTAAATTTATGTTATCTTCATCGATATTTCTTTGATTTTCTTTGATTTTGATTATCTCTTTTGTTCTTGATATTGAATTATGATCTTCACATTTTATTATGTTTTACGCATAAATTAAGAAGGAGCTAATCACTATCTTGATATCTATTTATGTGCTTGATTTATTATTATTATTCTATAATATTACAAGTGTTTTGTAATCATCAAAATGGGGGAGATTGTTGAACCAACAATGATTCTAATCTGTGTTTTAATGATAAAAAGCATACTTACTAGTAATATGTTTACTACTTTGATGAAAATAAATGTTAGAATAAAATGAAGTCATAAACTCAAGAGATAATGTATGAAGTTTATAAAGAAAAGTCAACGTTTGCAACCGATGAAATGAAGACCAAAACAAGAACAAAAAAAGATCAAGGCTCATCAAGGTCATTTCATAATTTATATTATTATTTGTAAGCTCACTTTGTTAATTTGATGATCCAAAATGCTCACCATACATAATCATTTCATCTTACTTCATTACACAAGTTTTTACATTCATCAAGAGGCACTGAAGCTTTTGTTTTAATATAAAAACATCTTGATCTTTCAAATAATATTTGGGGAACATTTTGTGAATTGTTTTAATAATATTTGGAATAAACAAATTAGTTTTGAGTAGTTCTTAAAATTATATTTTTGGGGTGATTGATCGATCTATATAGGTCAGTGGATGATCAATATAGGTTAAAGTTAATAAATTTGATGTATTGGTTAAATGATGTACCATAATGGTTAACCAATATGTGTATTGGTCGACCAACGATCTAACGGTTAGTGAATTAGGATTTTTTAGTTTGTACTTGTCAATTAGTACATTATACTGGTCGACTAGTGCATTAGATATAGCCATTGTAATAACTCGTTCTTGTATCCAACGACTATTTTGGATCCCAAAATACTATAAATAAGTTTTTATCATTTTTTTGGCATCAAGAAGGTTTTAGGCATTGTATACATATATTTCAAAGAGTTTCTCATTCATTGAGCATCATTACGTCATATTTGTGTGAGTGAGCCAATTTGAAGTTATCAAGTGAATAAGTGAGATATTTTTTAGTTGTAATACTTTGGTGGCGTGTTGAATATTATATTTGGGTGCTATGCAAGTTGTAGTGACATTCCCCTTTACCTTGAAAGAAGAATTTCAATGAAATTCCAAGAGATGTCTTAGGAGTGAAGGTAGGCAAGGGTTGTTTGTAAAACTACTATAAATTGATTTTCATTCTCTCATCCTTATCATTGCTAAATTTTTGTTCAATTGTTTGCTTAGTTTATATTAAGCAAATTTTATACTTATTTATATTGATTATTGTTAATTGAGTATATAGGTTAGAAAAATTGTTGAATTATGTAAACACCCAATTCAAACCCCTCATGAGTGCCATTATTGACTAACGATCATCATGCACAATAGAATAAATAATGTCCATTTTATAATAAGTGTCATTAAGGACAGACCCTTTTAAAGCCTTAAAAATGTTGAATTTCACTTTCTTACTGCCCACCTTAAATATCAGCTTACCATTGGGCACATCAATTAGTGTTTGTATAGTAGCCATAAATGATCTTCTCAAAATGATGAGAACCTTAGAGCCATACTCTATGTCCATTATCAAAAAGTATGTAGGAAAATTTAGTTTTCCTACTTTGATAAGTAGGTCTTCTACTACCCCAGTTGGGTACCTAATGGACCTATCAATTGGTTAGAATGATACAATTGTAGGTTTAAGTTCTCCTATTCTAAGCTTATAAAAAGAGATAAAGGCATAAGGTTAATACTTGAACCTAAATCAGATAAGCATTTATAAAGATTGGAAGCACAAAAATGACAAGGAATAACAAAACTCCCTATATCTTTTAACTTTAGAGGTTTTTTTTTCCAGATTGCATTACATTCCTTGAATAAAGGTACCATAACATAATCCTAAAGTTTTTTTAGAGATGATTTCCTTTAAAAACTTTACATGAGATGAAAAATGATTTAATGCTTAAACATATGAGATGTTGATGCGTAACTTCTTAAAAATATCTAGAAATTTCTTAAAGTTACCCTCGTCCTTCATTTTTTTTCCAACCTCTGAGGGTATGGAATGGGTGGCTTATAGGGGTTGACAATGGATTGAGGTGTCAATATTGTATTGTTCACCAAGTCCAGCCTTTGCACTTCAATCATGTCATCCTCTTCCTTAGGGTTGTGCAACTTTTACACTTCCTTTTCCTTAGTGATTGAAACATTAAGTATTTTTTTTATTCCTTAGTGTGATGGCTATCACTCTCTCTTTAAGGTTTACCTTTGTGTTATTAGGAAAATTTTCATGATCTTATCATTTACATTAATTGATTCATTTGCACTTATAAATTGTAAATAGATGTATAATTTGACTATATCTTATCAAGTTAGCCTTTATGAGACTCAAGTTTCACCAAGTTATCTAATTTCACATTAATGAAAGGCACATATTATTTAAGCATCTCTTCCATCCCCTTGTCCTAAGAAAATGGTAATTAAAATTAAGGTCCTTATTGAAACTCAGGTGGTCTCACAGATCTGCATGCTCTAGTTCTTTTTTTCTTTAAGAGAAATTTAGGTGACTTCTCCACCTAGGATTGTAAATGTTGGAGAAAGAATCATTCTTGACAATTGGTTTTTCTCTATAGGTATTCATATATTTTACACCTTTATAATAATTTAATATAGGCTCCATATTTATACATGTATAGGAAGGATGCCCATACATACCATACTGATAGCATGCCTACCTATTGCTCATTTATCCATTTAACAACATCTTCATCTGTTTAGAAATATTTGTAACTTCTAATGCCAAGTTTGAAGGTGCTTGGACCTCATAAAGAGAAGCTTTTGATTTTTCCTTTACAACCTTAGTTGACGAGTTCTTATCTAAGGTTTCAATGACTTATTTGACTTCTTTAACAATTTTTATAGATATTATACCTCTTGTAATAGTGGAAACCAAGGTTTGATATGTGAGACTAAGACCTTCATAAAAATTGCATAACCAACTGTAGAAAATATTAATGGTGTGGACATTGACTAAGTAATGCTCTATATCTCTCCTAAGATTTATAGAATGATTCTCCCTCTTTTTATACAAAACTTTGAATTTGTATCCCAAGCTTAGGAGTCTTAAATAGAGGGAAAAAATCACAACATAAAAGCATCGTATACTTGATCCCATAGTATATGTTGATTAAAAGCAATCATGACCTTGCTTGATCTCTCATACGATAAGGGAAATATCTCATCTACAAATCATTATCCCTTAAAAAGAAGTGTTTGGATTACAAAATAAAATTCTTAATAAAGGAGATCGTGTCTTTTCTAGGTAATCTAATAAGAGTCGACAACAAGTAAGGATACACTTATTTTAGCTCGTAATTTCTTACCCTCTGGCTCAACTTGGTATATAGAGATGACACCCCGAGGTTAACGGGCTAGGTCCGAATTGACCGAGCCCCAGGTTGGGCTCAAACTTAAGCTATTTAGGCTTGGCCCAACCCGAGGCCCAACACATAAGCAAAATGACATCGTTTTGTACAAAATGATGTTATTTTTACATTTTAATTTTAAAAAATAGCTCAGGTTGGGTCGAGTCTGGCTTGAGTAGGGCTACCTGAGGCCTGGTCGAGTTGGGGCTAGGGCCGATTGCCTCTTGCTAGCAGCGCCCAGTCTCAGCGTAACCTATTGCCATCCCTATTGATATATGAAGGACTAACACTAATAAGATGCATTTCAATATCCCCTATGTGAATTTTAGGTGACTGCAACTCCCTAACACCAATAATGACATTATTTCCACTCTTGTTGTCAATATTTCTAATATTGATATAATTTGTAACCATCTTTGTTGTGCTTCTACTGTTGTTTTGTTTACGTTGCTGCTTGATTTCAAGGTTAATAAGGAGCATATTATCTAAGTTTGCACTTTAAAATCTCTTATCTTACATAAACTACCTGAAAACAAACTAGGAAAGGTAAGAGTAAAATAAAGATAAAATTAACAAAATAACACAGTCCCTGACAATGATGTCAAAACTTGATCACTCAAATTTGCAAATGCACATAATAAGATGTAGTAAGTTTAAATCGGGAGTATTCTAGGTTATTGTTTCCACAAAGAATAATTAAGCAGTTGGTCCTGATGAGAAGACGTTAACTAAATTCAAACTTTTCTTGGATACTGTGGCTTATAAACAAAATCTTGTACCTTTAAATCATATTAATTAAAGTAAGATTCCTAGTGACTACTTGGGAATTTGTTGATGTAAGAAACCATCCTATTAATACTCCTTTCAATTTGATATATAAAATTTAAATGAACATTGATTACATTGTAGAAGAGATATGCTCTTCCCCTTAGAAGGTAAAGAATGGACTTGGAAGACTGTTGGGATGCATAGAGAAGTTGCAAGTTTAGACCACAACATATGTAGAAAGAATGGCCAATCACCCCAAATACATAAGCGAATAAATCTTAAAGGAGCTCATTGCTTATTGAAACCACTCATATGTGAAGGTATATTATTAGCACTTTACAAATTAATTTCATAATATCTAATTAATATGATATGTCAATAAGTAGAAAATTACTGAAACAAATATTTGAAATAGAAAAAATAAATTAAAATACACATAGCTAGTCTTAAAAGTTCTACAAGTATTTATGTTAGGTTGGTAAGTTTTTCATTGAGTTATAAGATATCAACAAACTACCTAAATTTTCTAAATTATTTCAAAGTTCTAATTAAAATCATTTATATAGATAAAAAAAGAAAGAGAGGATAAAACTCCACTCTTTAATGTTGAAAAGTATCTTACTACTTACAAAAGAAAGTATGGAAAAGTGTACAAGCAAATCTATTAAAGTTATAAGAGAGAATATTGTGCTTAGTATTTTGTCTTGTCATAATTTTCTATAATGTTGCTACTTTCATTAAGATGCTTAGATTTATTCCTTATTGCATGTGCTTTTGAACTTATTACGTTATTTTGCCACACATATTACCCAGATTTCATTTATTTTTTTCTTTTATTTCTCTATTCTTCTTATCAATATAAGTTATCTCTAGTATAGCTAAAATGACATTAGGTCTTTTTTGTAATTATATATGATACCTACATTTATTAGTTTGATTACAATATTATTTGTTTCTTATTTGAAATATATGTCATCATTATAGTTTGTTTCCTATAAACCTGTAATCACTCTTATCAAGGTCAATTTCATTGAAAAATTAACACATTACTTTTCTTTTGTAAGCTCACATTGAAGAAAAAGAAATTTGTAGTCAAAAGCTTGATGAAGTTATAGCTAATATGGGAGTAATAAGGCCTAGTTGTAATAACTTATTTGGAAGGGGTGTGAAATCGTCTAGTATAAAAGAAAATAATATGGCAAGTGAGGTTTTTTACAAAGTTCTTAATAAGTATCTACTATCCATCAAGATTATACTAGAAAAAGAGATGATCTAGAAAGTAGAAGATGAAAAGGAGAGAATGAAAAAGGAATTAAAACAAGAGAAAGTGAACGCTTGGAAATGAAAAGAAAAATAAGACAAGATAAAGCAAATAGAGAAGAAATAATGCAAAAAATGTTCTCTCTCATTCAATCTCAACTTGGGCAAGCCAATACCTTTAATATTGACATGCTTTGCAAATTCATTGTGCCTAGTCAATCAAGAAGGGAATATTCTATTCCTCAAAATATTACATATCAACATAAAAAACATCAGGTAATAAAGTTCCTTAATTCGCTTCTATTGTATATCATCTTGTTGCCGTTTCGATTAAGATTAATTCCAAATTAGTTTTGATTATTTTGCCATTTGTCAATATAATGCACCTAATATGGATTGAAAAATTCATGCCTTCTGACTTTGTTTATAAAAAGAATTGTATTATTGTGTTATTAGTTTTTAAACTACATTAATTGTCTTAATTAAATGGGAACATAATAAAGTAGTTGATACTTCATTATTTAAATATGTCAATATGTTTATGAGCATAGTTATTTTATAATAATTCTAATCTTCTTTTTTTTTTTTTCTGTTGGAAGGTGATGATTGGGAGTGAATAAGAAGGTACTTTATGAAGGATTTTAGAGTGTACATACATATTTGTTTTATCTGTATTTTCGTTGATGCACTTATACTACATATGGACTAGAGGAACATAACATATGTGCATATTTTAGCTAATGACTTTTATCTACTATATTTTTGGATAGGTTAAAGGTTGAATTCCATAAGTGCATATGGACTATATGATAGCATCTATAAATACAATTTTTTAACCATTAACATTTGGCAGTATATATTTTTTGGCATACATTAATGTATGTATATGTACTTTTAATATTATATATTGCTATCTTAATGCACATTATGATAGTTTCAGGTGGTTAGCTGTTTGTGATTATTTATTTTTTCATTTTATTACAATTCTATTAATTTTTACAAATCTAAACTTGTAGCTTAATAAATGAAAGGTATTGCCTTTATACCATAACTTTGTTGTTTCATTTTAGATGAAAATTTGTTACTTTAGTTTAAGGCATTTGTTGGCTTTGATAATTTTAATGTTGCAATAATTTTCATTAAAGTTTGTTACCTTTATAAGTAAAGTATGTTTCTAGCTTGATGATAAAGGTTTGTTTTTACATTAGCATGTTGTTTCTAATAAAAGAATAAAATGTTGCTTTTGTTATTAGATATTGTTGCCTAAAAAAATCAATTCATTGTCTTATAAAGATTCAAACTATTGCTATATTCATTTCTATTATAGTTTGAAGTTGTTTTTGTTTTAGTCAAAACTTCATTTAACATTATTCATTTCCTTACCTAATAAGAAATTTTGTTGCCTTACACTTATAATATTGCCACTTTATTTAATAGCATGAATTATGTTACTTTAATAAAAAGATAACAATAATTGCACTTTCAATTGGACTTTTACTTTACATAATACATTTTTTGTTATAGTAATGAGGCAAAAAGATAAAAAATGGCCCATAGGTTTTCATCAAAACCTCACTTAGACCCAAAGATTTCTAAACTTTCAAATAAAACCTTAAAATTTTATAAGTGTTTTAAAAGGCCTTTAAGTTAACAAAACATTAACCCCTCTGTTAAGTTTTTTCAATATAGAAATTTTAAAATTTTTGGTTTTAGACCCAAATGCCACGTAGACAATTAATCTGGCATGATGTCCAAATGAAAATTAGGGAACTACTTCAAATGAAATTATATCCACCTGAAAATTAGGGGTTAATGCTTTAAATGTTTAGTAAATTTAGGGAGTAAACAAAATTAGGGATTTTCTTTAATTGTCAAATGGACTTCATGCCAGATTATTGTTTATATGATATTAGGGTATAAAAAATTAAAAATTCTATCCTGGAAATTTTTAATAAAAAGGCTCATTTTCTATTAACTTAAGAGCCTTTTAAATGTTTACCAAACATTAACATTTTATTTGAAAATTTGGAAGTGTTTAGGTCCAAGTTAAATTTTGATGAAAACTTTTAGGTCTTTTATTTTTACCCTTTTTTCCCAGTAGTGACTTCACAACCTAAAGCACCTAATCATTTAAGAAGTAATTACGATATGTCCTTACTAATTATTTTTAAAGTGTTAGGTTTTAATCAGACATTAACATTATACTTGTATCTAATTACCTAGGTCATGTTGAACATTCCTCATACCATAGTCACTTTGAGGTCAATTTCTAGAGATTTTTCTCAAATAACATCATCTCCATTGCTATGATCTCTACCAAGAACTTGAAAGACTTTTGTTGATCAAGGAAATAAATCAATCTTCGGTCTGCCAGGAATTTCAATATGCCTCTCCTTTATATAAGTACACAGACGAGTACGAATAGAATCGTTCTGACTGTCATATTATAATTAATTGATGTATACTGTTGCTTGCACTTGTACGCACTAAATCTTCAAGAGTTCCAGTAACTTCGTTTAAGGTCAAAAATTTCTTCAGTTTCTTCCCCATGTATCATTTAAGCACTTGGAAATGTTTGGCTGCAAGGCAGCTGCTGCTACGTCAATATATATTACTATGCACTTTCTTGTATATTCTTGGTTATCTATTATAGCATATGGACCTAAACTGAATGCTCCATAAGCAGGTTCATTATCGCATGTTCATTATTGAAGTGCAGGTTTGCTGTGATCTTCAAATTCAGACCAGTACGATCACTTTCTAATTAACTTAATTTTAATAAAATTAAATATCTTATATTTGATCCCTAAAGTTTCTTAAATTTTATAATTAAGTTCAACTTAATTAAATTAATTTTTCTTTCACAAGCTACTCTTTAATGTGTGACATTGGCAATGATTATAAATTATAATTCTAATTCACAATTAGAATATGATAAATTAAAACTCTTTTAATTTATCTTTAATTCTCTAATTAAACAATTTATAATCATAGGTTAAGATTGATGCCTAGCAACATGTCATGACTACCCAAATATCAAGAATGTCAGTGGTTTGACTCACCTGTCCATGCATAATTATGATGTATAATTTAATCATTTCATCATCTAATGTTCCAATTGGACAGAGTATAGATACAACATCTACTCTTTTCATCCAATCATGTTCGTTCTTGCTAATTAGTAATTGATTTATAATAGATATTTGAAAAAACTTTTTCAAATGCCAATTTACTCTTGTCAGAAAATTCCATAAATCAGTATTAATCAAGAACAGTGAAACATTCTCTGTAATTACTTTAGAGTGACGAATCCTTTATTAACTTACTCAATTATCTCCATGTGGTTCATACTGCATCCAAGTACTATTGACTGAATTATCCTAGGATAATTCATAAGTAATATCAAAGCACAGTAATTCCCACAAGAGATACCTTAGTAATCTCAAGTCTAAGGATCAATTATATAACTATCATTATGAGGAAATCTACAGACACATAAGGAATATTCCATTTGGGATTTTCATAGTCGGGTCAACTCAGTGACTTATTCTCTAATAATCACTCACACATTAGTTTAAGTATCTTCATACTTTAATTTATGAAATCAATTACTTTCTTCATAAGAAAAAAACATAATATGTGCTAGTTTTACCGTTTCAACAATATCCTGTCTTGATGAAACTACAACTAGGAGCATTTAGAAACAATACATAAATATAAATTGAATATCAAAATTGTGATCTCATAATAATTTCAATTACACATTAATTATTCTAGGGATTTTGTCTTTAGTATTAAAACATCAAATGTAAAATACATAAGATAAAGAATGTCTTTATCAATTATTGTTACTAAACTACAACCAATCGATTGGTTGTAGGGCATAAACTAACATAATTACACAGACGAGTAAGAACAAAATCGTGCTGACTGTCATATTAGAATTAATTGATGTATACTATTGTTGGTACTTATACGCACTAAATCTTCAAGAGTTCCAACAACTTTGTTTGAGGTCAAAGATTTCTTCCGTTTCTTCCCTATGTACCGTTTAAGCACTTGGAAAAGTTTGGACGCAAGGCAGATGCTGCTACGTCAACATATAGTACTATGCCCTTTCTTGTATATTCTTGGTTATCTATTATAACATATGGACCCAAAATGAATGCTCCATAAGCAGGTTCATTATCGCATGTTCATTATTGAAGTGTAGGTTTGCTGTGATCTATGTAGCACGGACACGACAAAATGGAGTCGTATTCGCGTGTCGGACACGTGTTTATGTAGGACACCCCCTGACACGTGGTGGATACGTTCGGACACGTCTGGAGACCGCATGGACACTGCTTAATGGAATATATGCTCCATGTTTTTTGAGAGGGGCTTATAAAGTACCAAATATGTATGAACTATCAAGATGTTAGAAGTCTTGAAACACATCAATCAATATATATCATATTACGAATTTTGAATTTTTTTTCTTAATTCTAAATTTTATGATATATATATATCCATGTCCACCAAATTTTAGAAGGTGGTGTGTCTCCGTGTCCATGTCCGTGTCTGTGTCGTGTCGCGCCGCGTGTCCGTGTCCTTGCTTCTTAGGAACTGGCCAGTTAGACCAATTAAACTGGGGAGTGGTCAGTGCAGTTGTCTAGAAATAGCCTGACTTGGGTTGACAGGCTATAAGAGTGGACGAACAGGTCAATCCAAACTGTTCCAACTGGTCTTTATTTGGAATAAACCCTAACACAATTTACCACTCAAGACAACTATGACCTTATTATAATGTATCTTTTGGTACAAATATAAACATAAGATACCACTTTGGACTTCTAATATGAAATTGTTATGAAAGATCTTTTACTGGAAGATTAAAAATAGTTAAAATCATAAAAGATTTGATAACATGCAACATATTTTAGAATTAAAGGTAAAAATCATGACACTGCCCGTGGTTTGTGAGAATTTCATGAACACTACCTGCTCTTTTAATTTAACATATTTAGCCTTTATGGCTACTACGAAAGATGATAATTGTTCATAACACCTTGGTTCAAAGTTACCAATCAACTCATACTAGTTTTAGTTCTACCAATCAACTCATACCTACCTCTTTTTAGATAAGTGGTTTCAAGATTTGAAAAATAGTTAGTAGCTAGTCTAGATTTGGGTTGGAAAACTGCTAGCTGTGAGAGGTGGGAATGGTTTATAACGTCCTTTCCATGCATATTAATTAAATCCTCACGTATTCAACAACTAGTTTCAAGGCCAAAATGGTAAAAGGTTAAAATAACTGAAAGTTTTAGTATGTTAATATCCAAAATCATAAAAGGACAAAATAACTAAATTAACAACATAAAACTATATATTTTCTGAACATTTAACCATTAAGTACTATTAATGTAAAGAAAAGGTGGTAAGAGAAAGAATTAGAGAAGAGTTGATATGAAAATTGTTTATTCTAGAACAACACTATAATGAATAAGATTTTATATAAAAAGCAAATATTCAAATCAATAGATTGTTAAATTTTTTTGTCATAAGTTGATCTTTATGTATTTAATTATTTTAAGAAATTAAATTGAATCTAATTGATCATCAGGTTGATCCTTAAGCCTTGATCTGCTTTTAGGACACTTCCCCAAGAAAGAAAAAGGAAAAGGTAAAAAAGGGAACAAAAGGCAAGACAAAAATTAAGATAATAAATGTCTACTTTTATATAAGTAGACAATGGGAGAATATATAACAAAACAAATCTTAAGTTCGTATTGCAGATTCAGAAAAGAGAATATGGATTTAATTCTAAAAGATATTGATTTACCATAATTCTTGAAGGTACTCTCTTCCTTCAGTTGAGGCGTGCAGCTTATATCTATTCTAGACGACCCCAAAACAAAGTTGAAACTATACACCAGAACCTGCAGAAGAAGTTTGAATGTGACTAGGACTACTCCTTTCAATGATTGGTTGTGTGACAACTATGAAATGTCTAACTTCTTACAAGTTCTTACGTTACAACCATATACATGTGCAATAGCCCTTGTCTGCATCTTACAGCAAGTACTTATATTAGCATGCACACACGCACACATGGAAATAACACCTGCTGCTCCAGTTTTAATCATCCAAGTGTAAATCAGAGAAATATAGGGTGCTTTAGAATAGCACTTCATGGAGTTCATTGCATTTCATCATCAAAATCACCTTGATATGCATCTAAAAACTTGAGTGACTCTAGTCTAATTCCCAATGTCCACTATTGTCGTTAACATATTCGTATTCTTTGCAGCTTTCACATCTAAGACACAAATGGAATTGGCATAGAACTTTTAAGAACAGTATCAAAGACACTGGAGAAATGTCAGCTAAATACTAGAAATGTGGACATTTTATAAGAGGAAAAGCTTGAAGCTGATGTTTCTCTTTATACACAGGCAACTGCTAATTTTTGATAATTATGGAAAAAGGTCACTTCCCACAGATGCACCACAAAGAAAAGAAAAATGACTTCACTTTCAACATTTTTCAGTTTAATGACAGGTAGTATTCCCTCTCCCGCCCAACATTGCCCTAACATACCATACTGCTTTTTCTACAATTTTGCAATACAAGGAAGAAGATAACAAGCTACCTACGGAATCAATCCGTGCATCTCTTCCCCCTATGAGATCTACTGATTTAACTATGCTCTCTATCTCTCTCTCTCTCTTTCTTATTGTAAAAAGCATATTCACGGACGTCTAGACATGTTCCTCCACTCCAGATCTTCTAAAGGATCCAATCCGTTCTTTGGTCAATTTCCTCAACTATTTTGTCTTAAGGCATTTACAATCAACTCAAAATCATTTTATATAATAAGGCAGTCTCCACTAGCAATATATGTCACAAATTAAAGCAACAAAGAGCAACAGTGACTGCCCAGTGAATGTACATGATTAAAACTCCTATTAATCAACCAAGCTCTGCAATTATGAATAGTCAGTTGTTCCTTCTTTCACTAACTACTTTACTTTGTTTAAAAATTTATTCACTACAGGTTTTACAAGCCTAAAACACATTCTCGCCACATTACTTTTGCATTGACAGAATACTATCATCTAAAAGTCATTTTCGAAATCTGACTGACAGGTAGCAAATGACTGCCAGCAAAAGATTGAAAACCTAAGCCCTGTCATAACAGCTTGTAAGAAGCTTCTTGCACGTAGGTGGGATTGCAAAGCTGTAAATGTCTCTTATTAACAGAACCATCGACCATCTAAACAGGCCATCTTTGCCTTCAAATCCAAAAATTAAGTTTAGTATTAAAACAAAAGGAAAAGGTCATGACACTAAAAATGACGGTAGATTACTACCTGGATGTGAGTCTGACCCTGAATGACACTGATAGGAGGGGGATCAGCGGTTAGTTGCCCAGAAATGTACACGCAGTCACCTTGTTTTAAGTGGCAAGCAGCAATATGAGCCAAGTCACCTTCAAATGTTATTGATATCCTGTTACATTAAAAAATGTAAGTGGTTAAAGCAACGAACGCAAAGACTCACATAGAGATAGTTAAAAGGGATGACAAGTAAACAGAGAATAGTACCGGAAATGGGGAGAAACAGAAGACGGTTGGTCTAGGGTGAGGACAGTGGCAGCCCAGTCCTTGCCGTCGGATGAAGCTTGAAACTGAACAGGCATCTTCAAATAACCAATAAGGTTCACAGAATTAGCCACCTTTGCCTGAAACGGTATCTCCTTCGGCCTGGGCCATGGTGACGACGACGACGATAATAATGACGAGGAAGAAGATGGGTTTGTTGTGGGCTTGGGATTTTTGGCAGAAGAAGTGGCATAAGATGATGACTGCAGCAGCACAGATATGGCAGCACCACCTCTCATTCTTGATCGTGATAGATACATTGGTTTAAGCGCTTCTTTACACACAACGTTCATGGCCTCTTCACTTCTAGGAACAAATTAAGTCTGTTGTGAAGCTGGTAAACTAAACCCTGACTTGGGAATAGGTGAAGGGTTTGGGGCATAAAATATTCCGCCCAAAAACCTAGCTCCTTTAAAATTAGTTTTTTTTTTTGACAAATTAAAAATTTCTCATTAAAGAATGGAAAATTACAAAAGGTGTATAGCTTGAGAATCGCTAGTTCTCATAACCCAAATAATGAAACGACAACGTAAACCCATACATGAGACCATACATCAAAAGGGGTAAAAACAGTTGATCCCTTTACTCAAATAATCCCGATATTTTCAATTAGGGTTGGCGAGGAAACCATGAGGGTGAGGAGCACGATCGCATGACGACTTGCATCGGCAGTCTTGACAGGTAATGATCATAGAAACTTGATTAAGTTAGGAATCATTCCAGAGCGCAACTCATTTTCTTCAAATATCAGAGGTGGGCAGATCGCGTTGAAGCAGTTACTATCGGAGAACCAAGTGGGATCGCGAAGTAGGTAGGTCACTGGACTTCTTACCCTTCATTATGCCTTCTGTTGACTCTCTTCTCAGGGTGATGAAAATCTATCTTCGACTCAGATCCTGTGCCAGGAGGGGAGGAGGCGAGCTGGGGTTTCTGCGTTGAGAGAAGAAGCAGATCGCTTCACATGGAGGAGGGTCCAGGTAAGTCTTCCTTGTATATTGCATAGCTCCTTATTTCTAAGATCTGGGTACTACGAGTAGAGGGGTGAGCTTAGGCTTACATTGGGTAGGTAATCAGAGAGGCTATAATCGCCATATTGTAGACAGTCTACCACTGCAGTGTCGGTGCAACTGATGGATGATCAGTTGTTCCCTGATACTTGTAGTAGTGAGTTCAATGATAGAGTTTCGAGAGTTAGTTTGATCTCTAAATCTTCTACTATTCCTTTCATTCCAAATTACCTGAGCACAAGTAGCAGCCGACAATAACAAGAGCTCCTGCTCATGTTTAGTCATCTGCAAGTGAGGGATATCCAATAGTATATCTATAATACTACCATTGGAGTAATTAGGAAAGC
>JAOTBA010000004.1:5942017-5957025 GCA_025629845.1 Erythroxylum squamatum | reverse complement strand
TCAATTTAACTAACACCATACTATACTCTAACTTAATCTTAATTTCTCCATTTAATTCCATCAATCTAAGCAATAAAATCCTCCAACCATTGACATTCTAATCAAACTCTAACCAAAAGCAATTAATCAATTAAAACCTCAAAAATAAATTGAAAACATGCTTATTCAATAAGAAAAGAATTCGGGGGCCAACATAAGAGGTCGCATACATAGTCACAAACACTACCTAGATAAAAAAAACCTTATCATTGTTTCAACTTTCTTAGCACTTTGTACTTATCCTTTACTTAAAGATAATTTAGTTTTAAACCCTAACTCTTTTCAGCATTAGGAAATTTGGTAAGTTAGAATTATATTCTCTAAGTTTTCCAAAGCCCACTTATATCAATGTTAAAATTCAGGCACACTTTTTTTTTAGAATGCCTCCCTAGCACACTCAAATTTTAGGTCGGTTGTAAAATGTGATCAATAATTTGACATATTAAGTGGGAACACAGCGCCACATATAAAGACTAAAAGAGAAGTTATTTTTCCTTTAGCCATAGAGGAAGAAGTCCCTACTGCAGTAAGGAATCAAGTTTTTGTATCTCAAACGATTGTAAATTTGAAGAAGGCAACATTACCTTCAACTAAGCTTCCAGCTAATTAAAAATCAAAATTATCGCATCTATCAACAAGATATGATGTTGTTTATGCAATTGATATTTCATATTTGATATCCAATTTGGTCTTTATGACTAAAGCAATAAAGATGTTGAAAGAGATGATAGAAAACAATTTTACTGCTTTAGTATAGGTTGCTAGGCATAATTCTCTTTCTCTAATAAGACTTAGTTTTGAAGGGCTTAGGGGGCATATATTGCACCAATTATGATAAAAGTTAGTGAGTAGTCGTCTTCCAGTTTCTACCTTTATGGATGAAGTATATGTTCTTCCTCATAAAAAAGAGTATATTCCTATTACACCTTTGTGCACAAATTCTAGAAATGACCGATAGATGGATATGCCTCAAACTCTTGGAAGACAAGGATTTGGTTTTGTAGTTGAAGCTAATGGGTCAAATTATAGCTTAGGGGGAAGCTTTTGGTTGTAAACCACAATCATGCTCCTCCATATATGAGGTTTAAAGTTGAAATGGAATTTGTTGGGAAGCTATTTAGTATAGGCTGGGCTTGAGATAGATTGAGACCTAAAATTTTAATAAGCCTTATCCGGAGTATATTGACCATGAGAATTATTATCCCTATAGTTATAGAATTCTTGAGTTTACTTTCTTTTTTTCTGGTGAAGATGGCTATTTTACTATCTAGCATATTTCTAGATTTAGTATTCAGTACGATAAATTGCTAATTATGAAAATTTTAACAATGTCAATCTTAGGTTGTTTCCAAATTCTTTGACAAGTGCGACCTGATATGTTTTGTAGCCTAATAATTCAATCCTTTTGTGGTAGAAATGGAAAGACTATTTCATACTCAGTTTTTATGAACAGAACCTAAAGTTGGTATATTTGAGTTGCTTGAGTTACTAAAAAAAGTAGCGAGAATCCAGATATATTCATTGCTCGATTTAGGAGAATAAGAATTTGATGTTGAATTACACTCCCAGAGATTTGAGTATATGAAATTGGATTAGAGGGCCTCAATATTGAACTTCGGAAAAAAAAGTAGGGAATTTGTGACTTTTATGAGTTGGCAGTAAAAGTATATGAGTGTGAAGAAATTTTTAGAGAAGTAGGACATCAAAACAAGAATTCAGTTAATACTTATTTTATAGAAATAAGCCAACGTGATTCAGCAGTGGCTAAGATCAATGTCCCTGGAACTTGTATTTTTCCTCCTTTAGAACGAAAATCACTTGAAGCCAAAAGGAAAATACAAGCACTAAATACTCAGATGCAACACATTGTTTAGATCTCTATGCATGGAGGAAACTTTTGATTTCTTATTGTATGAGAAGTTTATTATTTTGCCATCAGAACACATCTTTCCCATAAAAGAAGAGATTTGAAGGAGGAATTACTGTAAGTACCACAATACACAGAGTCACCCTATAAATTTAGATTCAAGAATATTATTCAAGATCAAATTAATAATGGAATTTTACTATTTGCTAAATTTGTGACACCATATTGATAGATGAAGATTTGTTTCCATCGGTTACAATTGTTAATGCACTGAATTTAATCAATAACCTTAAACTCATTTTTGTAGAAGTTTAAAAGGTCTTCAATATCATATATTTGGTTTTTTTCAACCAAAGATATGTGGGGGAAATTGTTGATAGGTTGAGTGGAATTTGGCCCATTTGGACTAAAAATGAAAAGGTTTAATTATTAGGCTTTCCAAAAGTCAACTAGATTGTTTAAAAAATTCTTAGGCACGAGAATTAATAAGGAAGTCCAGGATTTGAGATAGTTAAAACATAATTAATGTGTGGTTTAAAAAACAATGGTGTATTGGTAGGTGATTAGTCAAGACATGGCCATGAATGGAGATATTTAGAGGTTCAGTTGTTACAAAGGAACTATTTGGGGTGGTTGAATTTAAGAGGGTAAGAGGGTTGTATAAACATACCAACATCACAATATAGAAGGACAAATACATAATCAGAAACACTAGCTAGAAATAAAATTAAACCTTTTAATTTTTCATCTTTTTTTGAACTTTATACTCATCATTTACTTCAATAAAATTATCCTTTTAATTTAAGTTTTAAACCTCAACACTCATTAGAATTAGGCAATTATTGGGTGTCGGTGTAGGTCTATAACTGCTCGTAAATAATTGTGGATTTATGTATTGTCAAGTGCCTCTTTATACATGTGTTATGTGGATTTGAGACCCTAAAGGGTAATGTTATACAATTTTATGAGATATATTAACAAGTATGGTTGGTTAGGGCTTAAAACTAGCACAAAAATAAAGCAAGTATCATTCATTAGCCAAGGTGAATTAGCTAGTGCTAAATTGAGGTAAGTACTAATTTGTTGGTCAGGGTGGATTAGTTGGTATCGAAATAGGCTAGGTATCATTCCATTATTTGAGACGAATCAATAAGTGCCTATCTTAGATAGGTATATGATTATGTGTTAGTTATAGCACCACTAAATTGTATTTGGTCTACTTTTATTGAAATGTTGTATTGGTATGATTTCTTTCCTTAACAGGTATGTTAGAGTGGTTGATAGTATCATTTAGACATAATGTTATAGTTTTTCATACATGTACTAAATTTTGGAGATGATTTTATTCTAATTATATATTTTTCTTATCTGAAAACGTACTAAATTTGTGCATTTCATGTGAGGAGCCAACAGAAGAGGAGCTTATGAATATATGATGTGTTTACGTTAAATTAGATGGATCATATTGTTTATTAGATATGTAGTTTCTTTGTTTTCAAACTTTTTAAAATTGTTATAATGTGTATTACTTCGAATTTAAGTTAAAAGAATTTATTTTACTTCATAGTTAAGAGGAAGATATTTTATTGAAAGTTTTAATATTTATGATTTTAGGAAAACTTAATAATAGATAGCTAGCATCACCTTAGTTGTGAGCTTAGAAGTATAACTTTTACTATTAGGTGATAGTGCTCCATAAACTTAGTAAGGGAACTTAGGTTCAGCACATGACACATAACATATTATTGTTTTTATGGATAAAGTGAACATATGCTAAATTAAGCCAAATTTTGTAACTTTAAAAGATTTTATACTTAACCATTGATAGAAATTTTCATAATATTATAATTTGTTTAGGCATTTTGTTCATATAAATTAATAACTTGATGATTTTGAAATGGAACAATTAAGTTTAAGTAAAGGTCATTGATAATGAATTAATTTATAAAAACATCATTAATTATTTAATTATCGTATGAGTTCTATAAGTTTTTTTTGAAAAAATTCCAGCCATTAGTAAAAAATTATAATGTTGTATTTTTTACTTATAAATTAACTTTATGATCTTGTAAAAGTAATATACATTTTGAAATTCACCAATTAAATTGTGAGAAGGCTTCCAAAATCTCAAAAAAAAAAAGTCATAAGATAGGAAAGAATTTTGATGACCTTTTTAGAAAATAGTACATAATTATTTTAAGGCATTCTTTATCTTATATATATTTGTATTAGTTGATGTATAAGGTAAAATCTATGGGATAAACGTACATTGCAAATGGAATTACAAAATTTATATTACATTTATGTATTATCTCTAAATTATTCTTAGTCAATGTTTTATTAAAATGAACTTTTATAGAGTGTAAGTATTAGTACATAATGTTTCTTCCTTATGAAAAAAGTAGTCGATCTCATAATCTAAAGTCTAGAGATACTTAAATAAACATATAGGTGCTTGTCAGATGATACGTTCAATGAATTGACACAATATGACAATTTCATTTGGAACATTACTTGTATATTTATGAAAATTCTTATTTTGATGATTGAATAATCAATCATTTGACTTGAGATTTCCATAATATCTCATATATAAGGGTTGCTATATTTTGTTACTAATTTTGATTTATGCTTTTTAAGGGTAGCTTAATCGGTAGCTAGTAAATATAACATAAATTATATGGAGATAGTTAAGGGATCAATATAAGATTTATCATCCAAAATGATTAGGGAGAATGTTATATTATTATCAATTAGTATTGATTCAAAAAATACTTAGGCAAAGTATAATAAAACTTTGAAAATAGTTTTGAAATTTCATTAATATAATAATTTACTAATGTTAGAGAACTAATATGATTGGATTTAAACAAAGTACATATTAATTATATGATATGTCTCTAATTGAAACATTATGTGATGAAAATATTGAATTATACGGAAAAAATCATGCACAAAAAGGATAATCACAACTAATTTGACATTGTTATTATTTCAGTGATCATGAAGTGTTGGTAGACATCAAGCAACGCTGATCTTGATCTAAAGATATAATTTAGTTAATTAAAAAGTTAAAGATAAATTAAAATTATTTAATTTAATTTGATTTGAAGTTATAATTTATATCTATTGTTAACATATTTAGGAATCAAATGGACCACATATAAAGAACGATTGATGAGAGAAAGTTAAAGTAGTCAAGTTAGATTTGACTGAAATGTTTGAGAAACTTTAGAGTTAAATATAAGATATTTAATAAATAAGGACCAATATAAGATATTAGATCTTACATAGACCTAATTGATATTTAACTAAAATCAGTTATAATTCTTGTTAAAGTTTAACTGAAAATAAAGTTATATTTTAATTAAATTAGTAAAATGTTCAGACTCTATTATAAATAGACATAGGTTTTAAAGAAGTTAACACTCCTAACTTTTCCCTTTCTATTTGTTATTGTAGATATTGAGGCTAGACATGTATGCGATTATGCCATGAACTAATTTTAAAAATGATTCAAATAAAATTTCAAGAAAATGATCAAACTATTCAATAAAATATGAATTTATTATTATGTTCATGTATTAATTATGTAACATCCCACCCCCGACTGGAAGGGTAAAATAGTAATTTAGCAAAGGATGAGAGTGATTGGGATTAATTAGAATTGTACTGAAAAAGTTTATTTCTGAAACTGAAACTGTTTATTTATGAACGTGGGCTCAAATTGTCTACTGTTTTCCGCGCGAATGGATAATGAATGTTTTTTTAAAAATATATATATAATATTGATACCGAGTTTCGTCTGACTGACTGATGTAGTACGTCATCCTTGCGGGGCACGGACTCGGATATCACTAACGATGTCGGGTTCGGGTCACGCGGGAGTGGGGTGTTACACACATGAATACTTTAATTCGTTGTGGTCCAACCCACTTCCAAATTCAATGCCAGGGAGCTCTCGACATCGAATTATGAGTGCTTCAGCTTTATAGGTTTTGAAAACTTAGATTAGAATTGGTAATAAGAAGTTTTAGGTTCAATTCTGATCCAAAAAATATATTTTAGTCTAATAAACCCTAGTTTATTTATAAGTTTTAAAAGTATAAATTATGATTGGTATTACAAACGTCTTTTTGTTTGTATTACAAAAATCAATTTTGAATTCAATATAAAATTTGAGTTAAATTTAACTCAATTTAATTTAATTTTAAAAAATTTATATTTTAATTAAACTATTTTTAGATATTTTTAAACCCCATTTTTATAAATAATTAGAGTTTATAATTTCAAGTTTGATTAATTAATATTAACCAAAATTTTAACCAAGCTCGATAGATCATGTTCAATTAAAAATAACTGTAATCGATTCAAACTTAACCGTGTTAATTAAAAATAGTCATTATCATTATAAAAATTAGATTGCCTTCCTTAAATTTAAATATTTAAATATTTTGGGTTTCAAATAATTATTTTTAATTTTAAATACAAGCACGATATATTTAAAATAAATAAATCTAACTTGTTGACACAATTTAATATTATCAAGTCAAAGACGGGGGAAAAAAAAGTCAATTTGAATTCTTATGGACCCAAACGAATCGCCCCAAAGCCCGCAACCAACTTACTCAAAAGCCTGCCATTTTTGGGCGAGTCCACGACGACCATCGAGTCGGAACAATCGATCATATGCGGAGGAGACTACATCATTGCGGTGGAACCCGATTGCACATCCAGCGTGCGAACGGAAGCAAAACCCTCATCTCTGGGAGTTCATTTAAATCTCACACCACCGCGAACTCACTCACTCTCTCTGTTTCGCTTTCAGTTTCCCTTTAATGGCTTCCCTTTAGACGTACAATAGAAGTGTTTATCTCAGTTTTTGTGCTTCCTCTTCTCAAAAGTTCATTGTTTTGGATAGGAGCTAATTTGGAAGGAGTCCCAGATGAATTCGTTGAGTGTGAAACCTTCCTTGTTTATATCGAAATTGTTACCATCTTCTTCTTCTTCTTCTTCTTCTTCTTCTTCTTCTTCTTCGTGTTTTCATAATTATGCAAATGTTGCGCCGTGCCGGCTTCAATTGAGTTTTTCGACAAGTTTCCGAAGAAACAGGAACATTTATTGTCGGAAAGCAAAGTTGGGTTTTAGAGTTAGAGCTTATGATTCTTCCAAGGAGGGGTCTTCTGATGATTCTGATGATTCCAAGCCTCCTAATGGTGCTCTGGTAGTTCACTTATCTGTTTTTTTGCTTATTTCTCATTATCTAATTAGCTACTTTCCTTTTTGATATTGTAAAGCTAAATGGAATAGGAGTTTCTAAGTAATTGTCGAGCTTTCTCTATCTGGAGAATTTGGTTCTATACTTGATTTTAGCAGGCTTAGGCTAGATTAGTGATTTTGAAGCTTATTTTTTGAAATAACAGCCAAATAGCAGGAGGGAAATTCTGTTGGAGTATGTCAAGAATGTGCAACCAGAGTTTATGGAGCTTTTTGTGAAGAGAGCACCTCAACAGGTTTTGCAAATTTTCCTTTCTTAATTTATAGTTGTAGAGACAAGTCTCTGATTCTAATTTACTTTGTTTAGGTGGTTGATGCAATGCGGCAAACAGTAACCAATATGATTGGGACACTCCCCCCGCAATTTTTTGCAGTAACGGTTACTACTGTAAGTTGATTGAGCTTCCATGATGTCATTCGATCTGGACTTCTGCTTTATTTCAAAGGGCTAGAGATTATGTTTCTGTTACAATGATCATATTGTGTTCTATTTTAGGTGGCTGAAAATCTTGCTCAGCTGATGTACAGCGTTTTGATGACGGGATATATGTTTAAGAATGCTCAATATCGCCTGGATTTGCAACAAAGCTTGGAGCAGGTTGCTCTCCCGGAAGTAGTAGATAAGAAGGTAATTATTCGTTGATCTTTCCTTCCTGTGGTTTCCGTGCAACGTTTTGACAAAGAACTTTCTGCAAATCGGTGTGCATAACTAGCTTCACTGACTATTACAGGATAAACCAGATTATGCACCTGGTACTCAGAAGAATGTGTCAGGAGAAGTAATTAGATGGAATGATGTTTCAGGTCCTGAGAGAATGGATGCTGTAAGATACATTGAATTACTTGAAGCTGAGATTGAAGAATTGAATCGTCAAGTTGGTAGAACATCGGCAAGTGGACCAAATGAATTGTTAGAATATCTCAAATCCCTTGAGCCCCAAAATCTGAAGGTAAAGAGAGTTTCATGCAATTTTCTGCTCGTCATCTTTCAGTCTCTGGTTTAGCTTACCTATAAAAAGTTTTCCTTGTAATGGCGCCATACTGGCTAGTTGTCTTGATTTTCATTTAAGAAAACACCTATTTCCGATATAGTTTTAACATAAAAAGAGAATGTTAGGTAACAATTCAACTTAATTTGCCTGTGTCTTAAATAGCACTAGGTAGAGAGCAATAGCTCAGTATTATTCCGAAACAAGAAGGAAGAACCTTCTTTACAAGGGAAAGCTCCCTTACAATCTCAGGAAATCTTCCGAGAATTATTTCCAATCTAAAAGCCTACACCACTTCCCGCATAGACTATTATTTTATATCTACTTATCCTAACAAACTTCTAAGGAATAGATATCTCCTGCTAACAACCTGAATCAGTAAAATATATCGATTTCTAGCTATCTCACTCCTGCTTGCAGCCTATCTTCTTCATCCTTGTATAAACTAACCACTCTCGTCCTTTGTGACCATTATTCCTAACAGAGAATGAGATTATGTGTCTCGATAACAATGTGAACACATCATTTGGTGTTGTAATCACTAATACCTTACTGTTTCAGAGTGTCTTTGCTAGGTTTAGTGGTACCGTGCTTGATTTTCGTATGTTAAGTTCACATTGTTCATGCTTGTGTTGCTGTAGGAGTTGACAAGTAGTGCTGGAGAAGACGTCGTGCTTGCTATGAACACGTTCATTAAGCGTCTCCTGGTTGTTTCAGATCCCGACAAAATGAAGGTTAGCCGTTAGTTGAGCACAGTTTTCTTTGTTTGTTCGATGTACTTATCAGCAGCATACTTCCTTAAATTGGTTATGGTCATCATACTAAACTGTGGCATTCGGTGGTTCGATATTGTTACCATGATCTGTTTGCATAAGTGTCCTAACCACACTCCTGAAATTGAGATAATTGTACTCGGATTTGAAAACTATGCTGCCATGCTTGCATTTCCTGGGGTTTCTGACTTTCTGTGCTAGGCGAATGAATGTAATATATGTCATACCATCTGCTCTGAGTACCGATTATAATTAGTAGCAGGTTTTTCTCAAGTATTCAGTTTGGAATCATTTATCTTGCCATTTTTGAAATTCTCTCCTGGTTGCAGGCAACTGTAACAGAGACTACTGCACCTGAGCTTGCCAAGCTTCTTTACTGGCTGATGGTGGTCGGGTACAGCATTCGCAACATAGAAGTTCGTTTTGACATGGAACGGGTGCTCGGGACACCTCCAAAGCTCGCTGAGTTACCCCCAGGAGAAAATATCTAACAATATCCATTGTAAGTTCCAAAATATAGTAGATACTAGCACCGGAGCTTTGGAGCACTGGTGATCTTAGTATCAGCG
Organism: Erythroxylum squamatum; assembly: GCA_025629845.1. NCBI lineage: Eukaryota > Viridiplantae > Streptophyta > Magnoliopsida > Malpighiales > Erythroxylaceae > Erythroxylum > Erythroxylum squamatum. The sequence continues at coordinate 5,947,511 of JAOTBA010000004.1, read as the reverse complement.
GGCGAAATGATGAATTGGAAGAAATTGTTATTATGTTTTGCGTAACAATTTAAATTGGCTTCACAGGACAGAATAGTTACAAAGTGAGACAAGGTAACGTATCCAACTTCGGACAATGATGTGAATTTCCACTTCATCTATGATCTGTTCCTCGAAGTTGGGAACAATCAAGTTTTGGGACTTGGGAGTAACTTAATAGCACGTGATTTAAAAATAAGGATGTGAGTTTTTTAAAAACATGTAATAATATGAATAATTTAAAATAATTTAAATTGTAAAGATTTTTTTTTGAAGTAATATTCTTTACCTCCTTTGATAAGATATATGAACTAAGGCCTCATCTGATCAAAAAGGGCATGGCTTAAAAGGTTTTAGAATCGCTTAACCGACCAAGCCTTATGGCTTTGCTTTAGCTTGACCCAAGTCCACAGGTTTGGCACTTTCACTGCCTACTGTGATTTGTCGGAATCAGTTGTTACGCAGAACAACCATAAAAAGCTGTGTTGAAAGGTCAAGAGATGGTGGATCAATCACTTTGAAGACAAGCATTGAATTTGAGAGGGAAGTTGAAATCGTTTCCAAAGATTTCTTCAAACCCTCTTCTCCAACACGACCGCCTCAAAACCTACAAGCTCTCTCTGCTCGTTCAGTTCATGCCCAAACCAATAGATCGTTGCCCTAAGAACCAAAACCCAGATCCTGTCTTCCAAAGATCGTTGATTCTAAGAAAATCCTTGTCAGAAACCTTAACTCGGTTTTATCCATTTGCAGGGAAGCTTAGACACTTTCCATCGACTGCAGCGATGAAGGAGCTTATTATGTGGAGGCTAGAGTGAGTGACCCTCAGTATTTCCGACTTCCTTGACAAACCTGACCATCCTATGTTATGATATAAAGCGATAGGGGAAGCAGGATCGAGATGACCGACAAGAATGGTAATAAATATGATCAGATCCTGGAATTTTTGTTGAGTGATGCAAAATTTTATTTTTTTATAGGATCAAAATTTAAAATAATAATTTTTTATATAAAATTTTTTGGAGGCAGTTTTGCCTCTAATATGGATCCATCCCTGAATATGATACACAAGGATTTACGTGATTCACTCAAGTTTGGTTATTTTCAAGGATTACGATGAGCGAAAAATTCACTATAACAAGAAGGGTACAAATTAAATCTTGTAAGCACAATGAGGTTATAAATTTTGTGTATAATTCCACAAAATAAAACTCTCTCCTAAAATAAAACTAAATATAAATTTTAGCTAATACAATGAAGATAAACTCTTAAATTTTTGCAATTTTCTTATTATTGCATGCATCAAAAATGGAGGGGCTAGGATGTATTTATAATGCTTAACCTCTTACCACCTTTGTCTTGCACCAGAAGCCAATTTATTCTTGATGAAGAGAATTCGAGTCATATACTCAACAATCTCCACTTTGACTCAAAATCTACGAGTTACTCCTCGCCAAATAAAACCTCGAAAGGTAATCAGATGTTGCCATGTACTCTACCTCCGTAGTAGACGAAGTCGTTATTGATTGTAGTGATGCTTTCCAATTGATAGCATCGGAACACAAAGTGAAGATGTAACCAGAGAGAGACCTCCGTCTATTGAAGTCACCACCATAATTAGAGTCCGCAAAATTGATAACATTATTAAATGTTGCCTTGCTTTTATCAAACATCAAGCCAAGATCAGAAGAACTCAAATATCGAAGGATCCATTTGATAGCATCCCAATGAACCTTGCAAGGATTGTGCATAAAACGGCTCACCATGCTAACCGCATATGTCAGATCAGGTCTAATGCAAACTATGGCATACATAAGACTACCAACAACACTAGAATATGGAATATGCGAGATACGTTCTATTTCTTCCGCCGTCTTTGGACAAAGATCATATGACAACTTGAAACGAGCGGCAAGAGGCGTCGAGACGCTCTTATAAGAGCCCATATTAAATCTATCAAGAATTTTCTATATATAGTTCTTTAGAGACAAAAACAACTTCCTAGTTTGTTGATCTCTTTGTATCTTCATGCCGAGAATCTTTTTTGCCACACTAAGGTCTTTCATTTCAAACTCCTTACTGAGTTAAGATTTCAAATTTTCGATCAAAGACTTATCACGAGAAGCAATAAGCATATCATTGACATATAGCAACAAGTATACAAAAGACCCATCTGCATAATGTCAAAAATAGACTCAATTGTCATATTGGCATCTAGTAAAGGCTTGCATAATCATAAATGTATCAAATCTTTTGTACCACTGTCTTGAAGCATGCTTAAGTCTATAAAGAGATTTCTTCAAGCAACAAACACAATGCTCCTTACCAGGAACAACAAAATCCTCAGGGTGTTTCAAGTAGATCTCTTCCTCGAGTTCTCTATGTAGAAAAGCAGTTTTTACATTAAGTTGCTCCAACTCCAAATTAAATGGAGCAACAAAAGCAAGAAGCACACGGGTAGAGATAGGACGAACAACAGAAGAGAAAATTTTATTAAAGTCAATACCTTCCTTTTGTTCAAAATCACGAACAATGGTCGCTTGCCTTTAGGAAGCTCACATAAATGCCAAGTATTGTTCTTATAGAGACTTTCAATTTCTTCATTCATTGCCACTAGCCACTTAGATGAATCAACACAAGAAATAACTTCAAAATAAGAAAAAGGTTCAATACCTTCAGGATTTTTTTGTGCAACTGAGAGTGCATAACCAACCAAGTGGTCATCATTGTCAGTGTATCTAGCAGGCTTTTGGATAATTCTCCTTTGACAATCTTAGGTGATAGAATGCTCCTGTTCAGGCGAAACAGGAGTAGTGGTATTAGAGAAATCATGAATGTCATCAACATCGCTAGACTGAGTAGCAGAGGAACTAGGGCCATCAACATTGGGATCTCACCTCTAACTCCACCTTCTCACCGGTATCCTGCTCACCACATGTACCAGTAGAAGAACCAAAATATTTTACCAAAAGAAAGTAATGCATGTTCATTAAATGTCACATCTCTGCTAAGAATGACTTTGCGTGACTCAGGGTCAGTACACTATAAGCGATATCCTTTTGATTCAAAAGCATAACTAAGAAATATGCACTTTTTAGCTCTAGGTGCTAGTTTGCCGTCATTAACATATGCATAAGCAGGACATCCCAAAACTCGTAAAAACTTCCTCTGGAATTCTAAAATCAAAAGATGAATGTGGGGAGCGATTCGCTAAATAACATGCTATAGAAACAACTTCACACCAAAGATGACGTCAATGCTATAATCTAGTAATAGAGAGCATACAACGAGCTCTCTCGGTAGAGTCATGTTCATTCATTCCGCAACACCGTTCTGCTAGGGCTAACCGACCAATGTCTTGTGTCTAGCAAGTCCAACTTGAGCACATAATTCATTGAAATCTGTTTAACAAAACTCTAATCCATTGTCTGTGCTAGTTTACCGTCATTATCATGTGCATAAGCAGGATATCCAAAAACTCTTAAAAACTTCCTCTAGAATTCTGAATTAAGAGATGAATGTGAGGAGCGATTGGTTAAATAATATACGTCGATGCTATAATCTAATAGTAGAGAGCATACAACGAGCTCTCTCAAGTAGAGTCTTGTTCATTCGTTCCACAACATCGTTCTGCTGGGGCTAACCAGCCAGTGTCTTGTGTCTAGCAAGTCCAACTTGAGCGCATAATTAATTGAAATCTGTTTCATAGAACTCTAATCCATTGTCTGTTTTGAGCTTCTTCACCTTCTTCCCAGTTTGGTTCTCAACAAGGGCTTTCCGCTTCTTAAAAGTAAGAAAAGCTTCATTTTTATGCCTCAAGAAATAAACCCAAGCCTTGGGGAAAAGTCATCAATCAAGGTCATCATATAACGTTTCCCTCCAATAGAGGGAACTTTAGAAGGTCCCCAAAGATCTTAATGAATGTAATCAAGAACAACTTTGGTACGATGTGTAGCAGTGGAGAATTTGGCCTTTTCTGCTTACCAAAGACAAAATACTCACAAAATTTCAATTTACCCGTACCAGCACCAAAAATACCTTTCTTGCTTAGCACTCATATGGCCTAGGCGCATATTTTATAGATGAGCGAGATCACTATCAGACCATGAAGATGTGGACATAGCGGTTGAACCTTTGACAGTTGGACCTTGCAAGACATAAAGGCTACCAAGCCTATTACCTTTCATAATGACCAGGGCACCTTTAAATGCCTTCAAAACTCCACCTTCAGCTGAATACTTACACCCAGGTGACTTAAGGGTGCTTAAGGAAATCAAGTTACATTTCAAATCAGGAATATGTCGCACATTGGTTAATGTCCTGATACAACCATCATGGGTCTTGATCTGTACACTACCTATGCCAACAACCTTGCACTGAGCGTCATTTCCCATCAAGACAACTCCACGGTCAATAGGTTCATAGGTGGAGAACCAATCTCTGTGAGGAGACATGTGGTAGGTCCAAGCAGAATCTAGAATCCACTTAGTTGTACTCCTTTTTTCAAAAGAGATAACCGATGATATATCACCATTAGACTCAATGTCAGCAACACTAGCTTCAGCAGTTGGTTTTTGAGGTTGCTTTCCCGTTTCATTTCTCTCCTTTTTATTTTTCAATTTATAACACTCAGAAATATCATTCCTAATTTTCTTGCAATATCGACAGGTCTTGGAATTACGTCCCCTAGATTTTGACATAGATTTCTTTTTGCTTGTACTCCCTTTTTCAACCGTTCTACCCTTACAAACAAGCCCTTGGCTTTATCATATGAATGAACCTCAAGGTCAAATTTTTCCTTAGACAACAAGTTGGACTTGACATTAGGGGTGAGCATTCGGGCCGATCGGGCCAGATTTGGACTATTCGGGTACAACCCGAATTACCCGATTTTTTTTTGTATTACCCGGCCCGAACCCGAAATTTTTATTACCCGAACTTTTTAGCCCGAACTCAAAATTGAACTTACCCGGCCCGAACCCGAAATTTTATTTACCCGAACTTTTTGGCCCGAACTCGAACTTACCGGCCCGAACCCGAATTTTCATTTACCCGAATTAAGACGGCCCGATCCCAACATTACCCGGCCCGAACCCGAATTTTCATTTACCCGAACAAGACGGCCCGAACCCAACATTTTAATAACCCGAACTTACCCTGGCCCGAAAATTTTGAGTTACCCGAAATAATATATAAAGAAAGAGTCCAAATATTACAATTGACTAGCATAATTTGATTGTTAATTCTACAAGAAAAAAAAACAGCCATGAAAAGTAGCATAATTTGATTGTTGCTGACTTGCTGCTGCCTGCTAATGGAGTCTGATAAATCATGAAAGTCATCAAACTTCAGGTAATCCAGGCTCCAAAGAAATTTGTGACAATTCTACATTAGAAAAACATAAATCAGAGAATAAATCAATCATGCAAAAATATCACAATGTATAACAAATTGAAATATTAAATAATAAAGCCAT
>JAOTBA010000004.1:5905000-5915777 GCA_025629845.1 Erythroxylum squamatum | reverse complement strand
AAAACAAACTAGAGACTTAGAGTTATGATTTCTTTAAAGAAGTAGAATTGAAATTTTGGGTTAAAGTTTTCCAAATTTTGTTCACAAATTGGGAGAAATGATTTTGATTATGGTGATTGTTTGGTATGGGCACACCATTGAATAAATTGTGAGGAAATTTTTGGGATGTTATGAGAATGAGGATGAACTGATGATGGCTAATGATGGTTAATTGAGATAATCCTACAGGGTGATATGTTCACGCGTTATGATGTTTGGAGCGATTGTTGGGCTTCAGAAACGGGGCCCAACATTGAAGGAGGGGAAAAATGGGAAGAGGAAATTGTTGCCTTGCATTTAAGAAGCCAAAAACGTGATTGAAGAAAAAAGAGAAGAGAGAAGTACGAGAAAAGAGAAAAAGAAGAGAAAGATGAGAGTTATGCTAGGTTTTGATTTTTCTTATTCATAAAAAGTGATTTGAGGTTGTACAAGAAGAGAAAAGGGTAGAGGAAGATAAGAGCTTTCTTTAGAACCAAACATCTCTTCATTTGGTGAAGGTTTAAGGTAAGAACTTTTTAAATGCGTTGGATTTTGGAAGGGTTTTGGTTCATGAAGCGTAGAAAATGCATGGGTTTAAGTGTTCTAGGACCAATTTTATGCATTTGTTTCATTGGGTTCTCATTTGAAATTCCTATTGATTTTGGAATTGTATCAATGTTGAAAAAAATCAAGGAAGACAAGAGGAGCAAGAGGAGAGGCACATTTGAGCAAGTTATAAGCAAGAAATTCAAGGTGGGTTACATTTTTATAATTAAGCAGTAAGCCATAAATGTCTCCTTCAAGAAATGGAAATAAATGAGTTTCAACTACTTCTAAAATGTGCATTTATTGTTCTTTGAATGCTTCGTAAATGTGCTGCATATTGAGTATATAAATCTTTGTTTGATTTATGTAAATGATTTTAAAAAGGTATCAAGCTTAAGAAATCAAGTTTCTGAAATGTGCCCTTTTGGGCAACATGTTTATAAGTCATGAAATACATGTTATATGGGTTTTGGTGGTCCCCTAAGTTAAGTCAAGTGCACTTTGACAAAAAGGCTTCTCCCACCTTCCCGCTAGTGGCATAGAGCTCCTTTATGAACTCCCATAAGTTCACGGTTACGCAAGTCCATTATATGGAAATGCGTAGTACGTTCTATTTGTGGATTCACCCGAACCATTTTGATATGCTTATGTGCTCATGATAAGTTGACAAGAGTGATGCACACATAGTTTGCATAAAGTAAAAAAAAATTGCGATGAAAGTGAGTTTATAAATGATTTTGCTTGTTATTAGTTATAAAATTGTTACCCATGAGCTTTAAGCTTACCCTCACTTTCCTCCCCATAAGCAGGTGATGAGCAAGAGATCAAGTAGTCAAGAGCCAAGGCATCACTCCACTTTTGAAATGTTTTGTAATTTAAGAAAATCGTGTAAAACAAGGCTTTAGTTGTATTTTGAGCAACTTATGATTCATGTATCTTTTGTATTTTGGGATTTTAAGATGTTAATGTATTGGGGCTTGAAATGCCCACTAAAGCTTTGTAAAACTCTTATCTTTTGATGCAAATGGAATAAGATTGCATTTTGCTCATGACTTCCTCTCCAGTTTATACATTGCATTTTTTATTTTGCATAAGGAAAAAGTTCTAGTTGGGACGTCATGGGAAGATCTAGATTAACCTAGGCTAATTTAGGCAATTGTGCCTTCTAGAAAGTTGTAGGACTTTCTTCTGGCTTTGCAACGATTTATAGTAGGTAAATTTTTGGACATCGAAGTCCTAAATTATGGTCCTTAGAAGGGGAGATGCTTAGGAGTAATAAGTGGTATCGTCTGTAGAGACGTATCATCTATGATGACGCCACATCATCTGTGATGGCGTCATATCGTCTGTAAGGACGTATGGTCTGTAGAGACGTATCGTCTGTGATGATGTCACATCATCTGCGATGATGTCATAGCGTCTATAAAGATGTATCGTCTGTAGAGACGTATCGTCTGTGATGATATCATATCGTCTATGATGACATCACTTAGTCTTAAGTTAAGGATGTATCGTCTGTAGAGACGTATCGTCTATGAGGATGTCATATCGTCTGTGATGACGTCATATCTTAAGTTGACTCTGCTTCGTCTTAAGCGTTGCATCATCTTAAGTTGAGTTTGCTTTGTCTTACGTTGACTCCGCTTCGTCTTAAGCATTGCATCGTCTTAAGTTGACTTTGCTTCGTCTTAAGTTGACTCCGCTTCGTCTTAAGTGTTGCATCGTCTTAAGTTGACTTTGCTTCGTCTTAAGTTGACTCCGCTTTGTCTTAGGCATTGCATCATCTTAAGTTGACTCTGCTTCGTCTTAAGCGTTGCACCGTTTTAAGTTGACTTTGCTTCGTCTTAAGTTGACTCTGCTTCGTTTTAAGCATTGCATCGTCTTAAGTTGACTTTGCTTTGTCTTAAGTTGACTTTGATTTGTCTGCTTCTTAAATTCGTCAGCTTCTTGATTCATCTACTTCTTGCATTCTTCTGCTTCTTGCATTCATCTGCTTCTTGATTCGTCTGCTTCTTGATTCGTCTGCTTCTTACATTTATCTACTTTTTGCATCGTCTGCTTCTTGCATTCGTCTACTTCTTGATTCATCTGCTTCTTGCATTCGTCTGCTTCTTACATTCTTCTGCTTCTTGATTCGTCTACTTCTTGCATTCGTTTGCTTCTTGCATTTGTCTGCTTCTTGATTAGTCTGCTTCTTGCATTCGTCTGCTTCTTGCTTCGACTGCTTCTTGCTATTGTCTGCTCCATTTTTTACCCTTCAGACGATAGAATCCATCTTCGAGATTTTCATGAAAGTTGTAGATCTCGAGGTCTTCTATCAAAATGTCCTAAGATGATCTTAATCTGATATCCCATATGACAGTTACGCTAATTGACCCAAGTCAGGTGTAATATAATTGAGGTCAACACTCTGTTTGAGTCTTTCGGCCATAACTTTGTTATGGGACCTCCAAATGTGATGATTCTTGTCTCTAAATAAACTAGAGACATAGAGCCACAAATGTTCAGATCAAGTTGTAATGAAATTCTAGTTTGGGGTTTCCTAAAATCTATTCGGAAATAGGAAAAGTAAGTTGTTTTGGTGTTTGTCCTAGTTGGGGCACGCCACCCTTATGAGATACGCGTTCAGATGTCACTTAGGATGTTAGACTCGTTACTCACGAGGGCGGGGTGTCCAACATCAAGATTGATCTTGTTTTAAATTATTATGGAGTAAATTTGAAGCATTTTTGGATGGAAACATAAGGACATAAACCAAATAAACGAAGAGTGAGAGAATCAGTCATAGTTACGGATAGTTAAAGTAAATCGATTCAATTTATATGTTGATATGTTTAGGTACAACAAGTTAATAAGTGGACATAAAATTTCTACCGAAATTAGACAGATTTTTCTTAAGCCACTTAATTATTTTGGACAAGAAATAATACATACACATGTGAATGAGCCTTAAGTGGCAGCTGTCACGTACATGAAGAAGTTCTCGTTATTTTGGAACAAGAATGAATGGAAATCTTATGCTGCCATGTTTATAAAGGAGTAGATGTGAGGAACATAAAATTCATTACAAGTGAGGCCAATATATGGTGTGGACGTATGTCATTTTGGTGAGACAAAAATGAAAACAACTTGTTATATGTGAGACAAGAATTACCGTGGATGATACAAGAAGTTAATGACTTAATTAAATAAAGATGGTAAGAGTTAAAATAATAGACAACTACTGAAAATAAACTTTGCAACGTGTTGGACAACTTCCAACAACGTGTAGCTTATACAAGAATGATGGAGGAGCTGCTCCACCTTCATTCCACTGAAGTTTCATTTATCCTTTGGACCAAAATTGATGATATTAATTGCAACTGCTCCCTTCACGCATAAATCTTCCAAGTTATTGCCTTTAGGAAATAATTTATGTATGGTGTTTAAACCTCCAACTGTGGACAACACCTTCACCAATGCCAACTACATGCAGGGAAAAGAGGGACAACAAATTACCACCTAATTCTGGTATGCTAAATCACTCTTGTCCATCCTCTTTAGCTGGTCATGTGAATGCTTAAGCTGGAAATATGAATTCCTTTATGAATTGCATGAATGTTTGAGCTGACTGCATGGTTAAATGAACAAAAAAATATGGTAAATGGAGAGGAAAACAACATGTATATCCATATCTTATATACATTGTTCAATGGTTATTAATTGGCGGCTTGTAGGTGCTATATATGTGGCTTAATGGTTGTTCAATGGCAATATGTATGTTGTACATAGTTTAATGGTTCAATGTAAGGAAAACAGAATGTATATACTATGTACATTATTTAAATGGAAAAAAGAAAACATGTATAAATCTTGGACAATGTTCAATGTTTGTTTAATGGTTGAATGAAAAGAAAACATAATTTTAATATTACTAAATGCTAAGATTTTGGCTAAGCCCTTTGTCATAAAATTTGTAAAATGAGATGGTAAGTTATGGAAGTACTTGGCAGGTTTTAAGGACCCTTCAGGGGTCTCCCTCATAGAGGAGTATGACAACAAAGTTTTCTCGTCATCGTAGATTCGGGACTAATAAAGGAAAAGCACTGAACACGTGAGGGTGGTTAACGATAAACAACAAACAGTGAGTGTGTATTTAAATTGATTTTTTAAGATGGTTTTTACCTTACTATGAAAAGTATGTTTATGAATAATTCCATTGGTGCTACTAATTGAATTTAAAAGTTATTCGTCATGAGGTTTACATATGCTTTGATTTAGCATTGAATTGAGTTTTGGATGCACTTGGAAACTAATGAGATGTACACTTGCTTTGAATTGACATTGAATTGAAATTCGCATATGCTTTAAATTGGCATAGAAATCGATTTTGAATATGTTTTGAATTGGTATTGAAATGAGGCGTGCTCATGTATTAATTATTGTTTAGCCTATGGTATGCCGTTAGGTCTTTATACATACAATTATATCAATCAAAGTATGTCCTAATATGCAAGGCGATGTTTGGGGGGCATCTGTCACTAACGTGAGTGGTGTTGTGTTTGTCAATATGTCCTGTGAGGCTCACTCTGCACATGTGGAGTATATATTGTGCTAGCACTATTATAGATAAGCGATGTAGAATCAGCTCCGTAAGCACTGATTTATTTGTAATGCTAGCATCGTTATGGGTAAGCGATGCATAACTAGCTTCATAACAATCGGTATATAGAGGTTAATCAAGCATGGGTAAGCGATGCAGAACTAACTCTGTGACCTACACCTAAGGGTACCATATGGCAAAGAAAATTAGTGATAGGTTATGTTTTAAAAAGAAAGTTCATGAAACTATTGATTTCCATCACTGTATACTTTACAAAAAAAGTGGAGCTTGATCTCAGAAAAATATATATGTTTTGTTTTACATAAGCATTGGTCTTATGAAAAGAAAAGCATGTGTTTTGTAAGAACATTGGTTATTACTTGAAAAGAAAAGAAATTGTTTTCTTTTATGGAGTTTAATATTTGTATAAATGTTTTTATCGGAAACTAATAATACTCAATGAGCTCGTTTAGCTTACCCTTTATTTTCTGTTTTTAAATAAAACCTCTCAGGTGCACGCTTAGGGGCTTTAGTAGCAGGGACTCCATCTCGCGAGTATTCAACTTGGTCAAGTCCTACTATGTAGGCATTTTTATTTTGCCTTGTACATATTTTTTAGAACTATTGCATATCTTTGAACATGTTTTGGAAAGCACATTTGTATAAAGAATGGATGTGTATAAAAGTGTATTTTTTAAATGGAATGCATGATTTTGTTTTAGCTTTTCAAAATTTATTGATGTAACTATTTGAGACTGCATGTGAGTGGATTTGAAGTCCACATTTTGGAGTTAAGAAATTGATGTGATAATAGAAGTGTTTTGAACTTTTACAAGGACTTTGAAATTTTTGGGATGTCAAAATACAGTCGTTGTGCTGCTGAAATTTTTAATAAATTGAAAAACAAAATTCTACTATTTACATTTCTTATTGTGAATTGAATCTTTTCCTTAACAAGGGCAATAGGCTTAGCTTCAAAGGAAACTTAGATATTGATTGTAGAGCCACCGTGGAGTGCTGGGTTGGTTGCCTAATCATTACATGATAGGGGCCTGTCACATTGGGTTTGACTTGGATAAAGAAAAATCTTCTAAAAGATATGGATGTGCCTACGGTTGTGAATATGAAGAATTCTATTATGAGAAGACTACTTGCATTATGTGAGTATCTTGTTCTTGGGTGTACCTAAGGTGGTGTAATATTACTGTTCCTTCTTGTCAATTGCCAAAAACTTGTATGGTGGGATAAATTCTAATTGAGTTCTTGATGCTACCTGGGTCTTTATTCTTGAAAGGGGTCATCTCATATTGGCCACGGTGATGAGTGGTAAGAGACGAAGTTGATTTACAGTGGGTGGCGTGTTTCTTCTTTGTGGTGCTAATTTCAATTGGAACTTCAAGCGATCTGGGCAGCAAATTAAGGGTTTTCAATTGGTGAACATTTTTCAGATCCATCTTGGAAGGAGTTAAATTATAGGGAAGATGTTTTGTTATATCTCAAGTGTTTTCATTTTTGTTCCAATTTATTTTAATCACTTGAGTTTATTTATTTTGTTTCGTTATATTAAACATTATTTGGGAATATCCTCTGTTGAGGTTAGTACGAGGCAGTCGTATTATTAGGTATGAAATTCTTTCACAATTTATGAATTCTTTCACGGTTTATGAGGATGAGAGATAGTGTCCAGGGTTAAGTGGTATCGGCTCAGTAAAGCCTTGTATAAAACTATTGTCGTTAGTAAAATAATTAAGCTGGGTGAGGGCACTGCAGATGTAGGCAAGATGTGCTGAATTACGTTAACAAATATTGGTGTTGATCTGTTTAATTTCATATTTATTTTTTTGTTTTCGTTTGTGCTGAAAAAATAACAGTTACTGAATATAGTTACTTTATATCAAGTAAACGATAGATACAGTTACAAGCAACTGCGGTCAAATTGAATATTTTTGTGAAACTACTTTTAGGTCCTTCGGGATTTACAATTGGTATCAGAGAGGATCACCGAATCAAAATTTGGTACATCAAGTCAGTGTAGATCTGTGTTTCGTAATTATGGCTATAAGTGAAGGGGCATCAATCATCAAGCCACCCTTGTTAGTTGGTTCAAATTATCCTACATAGAAATCACTGATGAGAGTATTCATTCAGGCACAAGGAACAATAGCATATAACTCGATTTTAAATAGCTGGACACATCCAATGACGACTGATGAAAAGGGAGAAGCAATGCTTAAAGATGCATCTTAGTGGACAAGGGCTGAAGAAGAGAGAGCGCTTGGAAATTCTTATGTGCAATTGATGAAGGACGCTTTGCTATGATATCAGCTTGTGAATCGGCGAAAGAAGCAGGAGGCACTTTACAAACTATGCATGAGGTATCAAAATCTATGACAGCTTCGAAACTTCAGATGTTAGCTATGAGATTTGAAGAGTTGAGGATGGAAGAAAGTGAAACTATTGGAGACTTCCATGAGAGGCTGAGTGATATAGCAAATCAAGTAGATCAACTCGGGAAGAAATATTCTAACCTAAAACTGGTTAAGAAGACATTGTGATCGTTGCGTCCGAGGTTAATACCAAAAATTGCAACAATCAGGGAAGCTCATAATATCAATGAATTGTTGTTGGATAAGGTAATTGAAATTCTTACCAATTTTGAGATGAATTTATTAAAGGGAAAAAATAGAGGAACACAGGATTGGCATTGCAATCTGAGATTGGTAAAGTCGTGAATAACTTCGAAGATGAATCCAATAAGAATGAGGATATGGAGTTATTAACAAGAAATTTCAGTAAGTTGTTAAAGAAAGTGAAGAAGGATAGATCCGATTTTAGGCAAAATGGTGGGTGCTCATCAAATAATAATTTCAAACAACAAGGGAAAACTCAAAAGGATGAAAGAACAGTGAAGAAAATTCAATGTCATAAGTGTCAAGGCTTCGGACATATGCAAACGGAATGTGTTAACACCTTGAAGAAGAGAAAAGGAAAATCATATACAAACACTTGGAGTGAGAATGAATCCAAAAGTGAATATGGCAGTAAAGAAGAAGTTGTGAATAGTGCTGTATTAGTTACTTTATACAACAAAAGTCTAGTTGCTTACTTAACAGCAACCAAGAAGGAAGTAACCGATAAAGAAAACGTGAGTAAATGAGAAAATTTCGGGAAAAACACAGATGAATCAGCTCAAAGCATAATCTTAGATTATGACATTGATGATAGTGGTTCAAATGACAAAAAGGAGGATATCTGTGAATCCTATGAATTAATGTATGTAAAATGGGTGCAAACATGCAAGAAAAATGAAAAGCTAAAGAAGGAAAACCTCTCTATGAAGAACATCATTCAAGATCTAGAGAAAAAGTTGTTGTCTTCATTAGATGAGCTTGGTGAAACAAAATTGAAGTTGGTCAGTACGAAAAAGGAACAAGAATGCTAAATGGAGGTACAGAAAAATTAGAACAATTGCTGGAAATCAGTAAGATTAAAGGGGATCTTCAAGACATGGCTACAAAGGTGAATGCTCTAAGATGAATGATGGGAAAAATAATTCAACCAAATCTGTCCAGGAAGAAACCTCAAGGAAGAATCGAAGGTTTATACCTACATGTCATTTTTTTGGGGTTATCGAACACATAGGACCGAAATGTTACAAGTTGTTACAAAAGATGTTTAATAGGGGTCAAAATTGAAAACCCATGTACTCTCTATTAAATTTCCAACAATAACCTATGTTACCAAAACATACTTGGTTTAGAAAGGGTCAGTTACAAGCACAAAGATGTAGCGAAGGGAAAACAAGAAATTGTTCAAATTCATAATTAGTTGCTGCTTTTGAAGAAACTGTTCAGACCGAGGATAAGTCAGTTGCTTCAGAAGAAGAAATCAACCAGACAGTTGATGATAGAGATAATATGACGAGTAATAAGACCAAGTTTGAATTTTTTCAAGGGACACAGGGACTGTGTGCTTTAAATTTTTTATATTGATGTTGTTTATTTTAAAAAAAGAGGTTCGAAGGAGTTATCGTCTAGGCTTTCTTAGTTTTTATTTATGGGTATTTTAAGGATTTAGTTGATTGGTGTGTGTTTAGATTTTTCTTTACTTGTTGAACAGTAAATTTGATATGAGAATGAGGCTCTCCTTGATGATTTGAAAGTTTTGCTTTTGGATTTTGATTTATTGAATTATGTCAAGAATATGTTTATGCTTGATTGGAGACCTGTAAGAAAATTAAGATTTTTTATGATTTGGGATTTTTAAGTATTATCTTGGTTTCTCTCTATATCTTGGCATGTATGAATTTGGGCAATTTGCGTTCATATAGTTTATGTGACGAGGAGATTGATTAAGTTAGTTTATGATTCTTTGAATGCATTTTGGGGGTTTCTGAAGTTAATCAGTCGTATGCGGATGACTTTGATGTGAGTAATGATACTTTGGCTAGTGTTTTGAATGGTGGTAAATTGTCATCTTGGCATTCTATGATTCTTCCGCTGCACCTATTGCTAATTTTTATGCTTCTTTATTCGCTGAGATTGATCACATTAAAGGCATTCTTGTTTTGACATTGTTTTATCCCAAGAGGGAGACATCATATTCTTTTGGAGACTGTTCAATTCAGAGGGAGATTTTAAGGTTTCTCTATAACTATTAGTCTTGCTTTGGGCCATCTTTTTGTCCCAATGAGAGAAATTTGGATGATTAGATGATTGTTCATTATTGTTTCATTGGATGTTTCTTGAACTTGAAGAATTTGATGGATGTTCTTTGGAACTTGATGTTGGATTAACGGGAGTTCTTTTCTCATATGGATTATATGTTCAATTATTTCATTTAGGGGGAGTTTTATATTTGTAACAAATAATGCCAAAAGGGGGAGATTGTTAAGATACATTGGGTTTAACTTGGATAAAAAAAATCTTTTAAAAGATATGGATGCGCCTACAGTTGTAAATATGAAGAATTTTATAATGAGAAGACTGCTTACATGATGTGAGTATCCTATTCTTGGATGTACCTATGGTGGTGTATTTTTACTGTTCCTTCTTGTCAATTGCTGAAAACTTGTGTGGTAGGCTAACTTCCAATTGAGTTCTTGATGCTATTTGGGTCTTTATTCTTGAAAGAGGTCGTCTCATGTTGGCCACAACGTTGAGTGGTAAGAGACGAAGTTGATTTACAGTAGATGGCGTGTTTCTTCTTTGTGGTTTTCTTGTTGATGATCGGTAAATTGATTGTTGCTGATTTCAATTGGAGCTTCAAGGGATCTGGATAGTAGATTAAAGCTTTTTAATTGGTGAACATTTTTCAGATCCATCTTGGAAGGAGTTAAATTATAGGGAAGTTGTTTTGTTATATCTCAAGTGTTTTCATTTTTGTTCCAATTTATTTTAATCACTTGAGTTGTTTATTTTGTTTCATTATCATTAAATATTGTTTGAGAAAATCCTCTGTTGAGATTAGTACAAGGCGGTTGATTGAGCCAAGTTTACATTATAAATTGGCTGCATTTTCATATCTTTTTATGCACTTGTTGATTCCTAATTGGTGACTTTTGTGCTTAAATTAGTTCCTTATGTCAAGCTCTCATTGTTTGCAATTTGTTGGTTAGACTGTTCCAAATTG
>JAOTBA010000004.1:5834299-5844347 GCA_025629845.1 Erythroxylum squamatum | reverse complement strand
TAATAATAATAATAATAATAATAATAATAATAATAATAATAATAATAATAATAATAATAATAATAATAATAACAGTAGTAGTAGTAGTAATAATAATAGTCTAATGTTAAATTCTCTATTTATATGAATGATGCAGCGAGCTACATCATATTAATATTTTTCATATAATATGCATGAATTTTATTATTTATTAAATTAAAAATATATATAATTATAGTATGACACTGATACGATATAGAGTAGTTATATACTAAAAATATTAATTTGATGTGACTATTTATGTTCAAAAACATAATATTATGGTATTTTTAAATGTGAACTAATATTATAAAATTAAATAAACGTTAAAAAGTTTAATTAACCCCTTTATTATATTCTTCTAAACTTCACGATATAATTGTACGATCAAAAAAAGACAACTTTGAAAACATACAGAGCAAAAGTAGAGAGTAAAGTGGAGGGCAATACTGTCATTAGGCAAACAGCTAACCTCAAACGCTACGCTTAAGGAGCTTTTAAAAAATTAGTTGGTTGGGTTGATTCAACCAACGCAACCAGCTCATAACCAAACAGATAAATAGCTTTTTAACATGGGTCGAACAATTAATTTGGATCAAACAGCTAAAAAACAGCTTATCAACTATTTACCAAACATGTCCCGTGTAGGCGTCTAAGATGTAATGGGTTGTGAGAATTAAGAGAGATTTATGTTTTTCTTTTCTTTTGGTTTCTATTCGACAATAAGAAATAAAAGAACAAGATGCTACATTCTTTTGTATGGGAGGCTATAAAAGGATTACTTTGTTGCCCACAACAACAAAATGAATTACAATAATGAACATAATTTTATGGATGGGCATGTACCGATCTATATCTTTTACAATATCTTTAGTAATTTCTAACATGAACATAGTTGACACGGGCATATAGTTAACTGTATCCAAGAATACTTATAAAAGACATGGCTTCATACGTGAATGTGTGCTAATTTGTGTCCTTAACATTGTCCCTTCAAAGTTCTAACATGAACATGGTTGACCATACTTGCATGTAGTTAACCATGCCCATCAAAACCTTTAATGGACACGATTTCGTACAAGTAACACTATGTGTCCTTCATAATTTCCTTTATATAAGTGAATGTTTTACTTATCTGTAATAAATGATAGTATTTTTGTAAATATAAGTGGTGTAGGATATATCTAGTTTTAGTATAGCATATAATGATACTTGGTATTATTTTTACTCAGTTATGATATTTCCATATTTTATGTGAAGGTGTTACTTATTTTTAATGTGTAATGGTAATTTTTTGTACATTACAGTGGCACTGAATGTATTGAGTCCTAATATAGTTCGTATTGAGGCTTAATTGAGGTATAGTATTTTTTGTAATATTTTAATGAGTGATGATATTTTTCATACATAGGTGTTATATTGAATATTTTGACACTTGATTTATTTGTATTGTGGTATGATATTTAGTCATGGCATACTCATTTTAAACTGAAGGTATTAATTATTTCTAAGTGTGATGATACTTTTTGTACATGGGGCCAAAATTGCATGTATTGAGTCTTAAACTTGTTTTGTATTGATGCATGGTATTCTTTATACTCACTCATGATACTCCTGTATAAAAGTCAAGTTGTTACTTTACATTAGTAACAGTATTTTTTATATGTAGATATACTATGGTATGTAATAAGGCTTGGTACTGTTTATGCTAATTTATGGTAAGATATTCACATATTAAAGTTAGGGTGTCACTAAAAATAAGGATTCAAGTGATGGTACTTTTCTATACTATCTTAATACAAAATTTATGGTGCGAAAGTGGTAATTTTCCAAAGGCTTGTCATTTTTACAATATTGAGACATGATATTTAAACATTAGACCCATTATGTTTTAATTTGTTAGTTACAATATTTAATTAGGGAAATTTTATTAATAGGGATGAATGATAATTTTATAGAATTTCCAAAATCGTTTCCCTCGGCAACAAAGACACCTTTGTGAAAACCTATGAGAAATAAAAAATACATATTGAAAAATACCACAACAAAATCTTTGCATTTATTTTTAAATAATAATATGCAATATTATCCTTACATTATACCATAAATACCACTACATTAATCAAAAGTTACTTTAGTATGATGTAAACTATATGCTTGATAATGTAATAGATACCAACATATGATAATATTCGTAAGTGCACATGTTAAAATAAACTACAAACAACTCTATTGTCTATTGAAAATGAATTTTAAGTAGGCTATTCTAGTTGAGGTGCTAAGGTTACCTATTAGTGGTAACTTTAACATCATATGGATTATTTAGTTGAGGTGTTAGAATCACCTTTTAATGATAAAATAGGGCGTAAAATGGGTCGTCAGGTCGAAGCATTAGGGAAAAGCATAGATAAAGATAGAACTTGTAATGATGCACTTATCTTCCTCCATCAAACTAAAGTTAAAATATCAATAATTTATTCACACGTAAACTTAAAATTATGACCACATACTAACCCAATAAGTTATCCCCTCATTATATTTACATGTATTAAATTTGGTGATGTGATCACGTTTTTATTATTTATCTTATCAAATGTTATGTCTAAGTTGTTGTTCCTAAAGATGCATTGATGCTAGAGGTAAAATTAATATTTTGATTTGAGTATATAGGCTGCGACTAACCCAAACGGCTAACAACTAAGTGCCTAAACCCTTATTATCCCCTCTGCTCTTTAGCCACCTAAAATGTAATCAGCTTGTGACTTTTTTTTTAAAAAAAATTGATTAATAATAATAAGAAAAGAGAAGAACAGAGCATTAACACTCTCTTATATCAAGAGCCAAGAGTATAAAACGATAGCGTTTACGAAAACAACAAGAGCCAACCTAAAAAAATGACAACATATAACAATCTATCAAGGTCTCTAGACACGACAACTTTTGAACTTAAATCCTTCAACCCACATCATTTATGTAAAAGTGGTAAAGAAATCCCCAATATTTAGAACGGTTCTTCTTGTGTTACCAGATTAAGGTTGGAAGCTTCTGGAGATCGCCGGCCACTAAGGGGACATGCTGGAGAACCATCCTTGAAAAGTTCCATAGTTATTGAACCTTTTGATGTACTAAAAAAGGGTGCAAAACTATTAAATCACATGTACAACTTAATAAAAAAATCATAACAGAGGACAACAAATAGTAGCAGTGGAAGCATAACGTTGGAGTGTCACAGGATAAATTCATCGAGTACATGGATGTAGCCTTCCCCCTTTCTCCCTCCTTAAAATTAGTGTTGTGTGAAATGCTCCAACTCTAACTAGGTATCTATATCCTACTAATAATGCAATGGTTATTAGTAACCTAAATAAATGACCATCCAACAGACTATAGCACAATTCATCTCTTTTCTACTTGATGAGATGTTAGGATACTTTCAAGAACGAGATATTCTTTTTGGTAAATAGAAACAGGTGCTTCTGATTTATGTGCTTTTGAGTACAAAAGCATTGAAGATCATAATACCTCAAAATATTATGTGAATTCTCCTTAACAAGATCTTAATCAAACTTAGAATCATGAAAAAAAAATGATATGCATCACAAATAGAGAACTAAAAAAATTACAATGTCTAGTCACAAAAAGAACATATAGCATATCCAGGGAAATATGCTTTCTTTGAATCCACGAAAGCCTGATCAACCTACAGCACATAAAGAAACAGATCCATGAAAGACAATCTCACAAAAGAAATGAACCTTGAAACACCAATAATAACACTAGTTGAAACATTATACCAGTCATAGGTTGGAAACTTGAATTTAACATGAAAAGGAAAATAAAGTTGTAGAATTCAAAAAAGACATAGAGAAGGACAACAGTACCTCATAGCCAGATTCACCCTTCCGATCTTGAATTCTTGACCTAAATATGAGATAAATAGATACGTCTTAAAATGGCAACAAAAGAACTTACCAAAGATTACTAACATCATCATCCCTTGCATTTAATTAAAATCTCCAACCTAAAAAGTGATCTCTTACTACCACTCAGACTTGTCCAAATAATAATAATTACAAGCAACTTTTCCCCAAACACACACAAAAAAGGAAAAAAGATAATCTTTATAGGAAAAAATACTGAAAAAAATGTTATCAAAGACACATAACAGATTAGGTTAGTAAATGAAAAATCAAACTTAAACTTTATCGACCAGTGTCAGCATGTAGAATATAAGAAAAAGAGAGTCAGAAGAAGAATCAAAATGCAAAGAAAGATGGTGGCCAGATTAATTTGACTTGATGCCTTCTTCTTTTTGCTCTATTGGAACAAAGCCTGAGGTTTAATCCTCACCATCGAACTTTTCCACACGAGCTCAAAAAATTCGATTTGAATTTCAAGTGGGACAGGCCAGAAGAATAAGATTTCGAAACCTCTCTCGTTTTCTTTTTGGAATTTAACAATAGAAGAGAATGAATGAGGAAATTGAATTGATCTTTGATTGTCATATTAGATTTGTACTCATTAGGCCAAGTTCCAATTCCAGTAGGCCTGGCTTGATTGTTTCAATAGAATTAAGATATTTAATTTATAATTAAATAATATGCACCTTGTTACAATTTAATTTTTGGAAAAGCTCATATTTAACTTTGTAATCCCTATAATCCCTTCCATTATTTTCTACATAAATTTTTTTGTAGAATTTAAACTGATAATTTTGTCAAAAAATTAGAAAAGATATTACCAAAAAGAATTATAAGGATTAATAAATTGATTATGATAATACTTTGCTAAAATATTAATTTATATCTTTTAAAAAATAGATCAAACCACTGAAAGTTTTGAAATTTGAGACATCTCATGCAAGAATAGAGGTATTAGGCTTCAACTAGTTTCATATGTCTATAATTGAAAACTTTAAGGGTTACGAAATTTTAAAATATATAAATTACTGAATTGTTTTTTTAAAGTATAATCTTTCAATAATTAATATTTGCAAATGTAAGAGAAGAAAGGTAATTGAAGTGATTCATGGGAGAGTAAGAGAAGAGAGGTAATTGAAGTGACTCATGGGAGAGTCTATTCCTTTAAAAAATGAAAATTAAAAAAATAAAAAGATTAACTTATATTTATATTTGTCTAAAGCAAAGAGCATGATACCCGAATTAGTTATATGTCTGTATAATGCCTTCATAGGTCAATTTTTCCCAAATCAGAACCACGAAAACAAGAGCTAACCAATATAATAACCAAAAACCATCAAAATCCTCATTACAAAACCACTGAAATCCCTAAAACATCAAATTCCCTAAACCATCAAAGCTCAGCTCTAGCCAACCTTAGGTCTTTTTAGCTCTAATCGCACCTAAACTGGGAGTATCCTATGGAAAATGCTTCTAATTATGGCACCTTAAACTCAATAGAACAAGCGGACAAGGGGATGCAGATCAGTAGGGGTAGTGTATCCAAGAACTCATAGAAAAGTGTAGTTTCAAACTCTCTACTCAATGAAAAATTGAAGTTCTTCTAGTCTTCTATAGTCAACAGGGTAGTGTCTCCTCTACTAGAGATGCTGCAAGTGGGAATAATCATTTGGTTGTCTTCACTGGTCAATTATTTTATAGGAAACAGCTCAACATTTCTTTAAATCCAGAATTGGGCAATGTTTAATTGGGGAAGGAGGGGGCTAGAGAAGACCCTCCTAACCTAGGATAATAGTTTTGAATTCAAATTCTCCAACAATGCCAATTTAATCAAAATACTAGAGCAGGGATCATAAGAAGACAAGCCATTAAGGATATAATTGAGGAGAAAAAACCAATGATTTTAGGACTTATAGAAACTAAGGTAAATTTTAGGAAACTTAAAGACAATATGGAATTTTAATGAAGGAATTGAAGGTTTTTTTTAATCATACATAGCACTAAAATGGTTGAATAATGCTAGCCTATAAACATACATTAGTTCAAGTTTTGAATCCAAGGATCATGGATCAACTAATTCATTTTACATATGACTTGGATGGGATAATTGTCCTCTTTAATGTGTTAATCATCTATGCTTCCAACTTTGGCTTCTAAAGAGTCCAACTGTGGGAAGAGTTGGAATTACTACAGGATACCATGACTAAACCGTAGATGCTAGCATGAGGTTTCAATTATATATTTTATATGGATGAAGCAGAGGGAGCAAAAGGAAAATTCAGAGGTATTGAAAAAGAATTGAGCCAAGTGATTAACAGGAAAGGACTACGGATCTAAAAAATACCAAAATTTTATATGCTTAGTCAAATAAACGGATTGGAGCTTGGTTCATAAAGAAGAGGGCGTTAGTGACTTAGCTTTAGTTAAGTCACTTTCTCGAGTCTGTAGCCTGGTTTAAGGCCCTATTATTTTCAAAGTATTCCATAATGGAAATGGCTAAACTTAACTCCAACCTCCTTCCTAAGGCACCCTTTAAGTTGTTAAATTTTCTCATAGAGAAAGAGGGTCTCTTTGAGTTAGTAAAGAATGTTTTGGATATAAAGGTTAAAGGCTGCAAAGTTTATCGACTTTTAAGAAAGTTACAGATAGTGCTCAAGATTTTTCACAAGACAAATGCTTATGAAAAGAATGATTCTCCAAACTACCAAAGAAAGCTTAAAAAGGTTAGAAGAAGAATGTTTCCATAACCCAAACAATCATGTGCTAAGATCATATGAAATGAAGAAATTAGAGGAATATAACCTTGCTCTTTAAAGGCATACCTCATTGCTAAGACAAAAAGCTAGGGTGGAATGACTTAAAGAGAGGGATACTAACTCCAACTTCGTTCAATATTATCTTAGCCAAGAGGAACATGAACAAAATTGTTTGTCTTATAAATAAAGATGGGCACCTTACTGCGAACAAAGGTCAGATACAAAAATTAGTTATTAGTTACTATTAGAAGCTACTAAAGAAGGGTTTGGATAAAGGACCCATGAAGTTTGATATGGTAGGACAGCTAAAAGAAGCTTAAATCAGGAGACAAATGAGTTCCTAACTAAAGCAGTAACAAACTAGGAGATTAAGGAGACCATGTTCAATCTTAATCTAAACAAATCTACTGGGATGAATGGGTTCAACGCTCATTTCTTTCAAACCTCTTGGAGTATACTAATAGATTAGTCACTGAAACAATACAAAAATTCTTCATAAGTAGGAAAATATTAAAGGAGTTGAATAAAACCTACATTTTCCTAATCCCTAAAACCTCCAACTCAACCATGACTATCGCCCAATTTTCTATTGCAACATAGTCTACAAGGTCATATCCAAGATCATAACTAGTAAATTGAAGAATGCCTTAAAAATGTGATTGATATCTTACAGGGGGCATTTATAGAGGACATGTCTATAAGCAATAATATTCTAATGGTTCAAGAATTGATGAAAGATTGAAAATTAGGAGAGCCACCAAGGGTTGTCCAGTTAAGATAGACTTCTTCAAAGAATTTAACTCAATCCAGTGGAACTTCATTCTTTATAGTATACAATTTTTGGGTTCCCTTCCTTGTTTATTTATTAGATAAAAGCATGTCTAATCACTACCTCATTTATTATATTAGTGAATAGATTCCATTTTAAGATTTTTAGGGCTGCTAAAGAATAAGGCAGGAGGATCCTCTATCCCCTTCCTTGTTCACTTTAGCCATTAAACTCTTTGTAAGGATGCTTTAGGTCAATATTTCAAATAACTCTAAATTTTCTTATCATCCTAAATGCAGCCAATGTAAATTACACACCTAACTTTTGCAAATGATTTGATCTTATTTAGCAAGGCTGACTTTTTATCTTTGGGGTGATGATGGATGCACTAAGGAAATTCTCAGATGTATATGGGTTGAGGGTCAATACTAATAAGAGCAAGATATACCTATCTTCTGATGTTCAGGATATAAAGACTCTTTCCTATGTGATGGGACTAATTAAGCAGAATATGCTATTCAAGTACCTTGGGGTGCCTATAACCTCAAGGTAACCAAAATATGAAGATTGTCTTCCTCTCTTAGAATATTTAAAAAGAGGATCAATGTTTGGCAAAATAAGTCATTATCAATGACAAGGAGGCTTTAATTAATTCAATCATTATTGAGGAATACACACATTTATTAGAGCACTCACTTATTTTTGCATGCTAGAATGAATAAGAAAATTGAGAGATGCATGAAAAACTTCTTATAGTTGGGTATGCCGGACGATTACAAAGGAGCTAAGTCAAATGATTGGACCTTTATGTACTGAAACAAAAGGAGGGGAGTAGGGCTAGCTACATTGTAGGCTATCTAATCGATCCTAATCTTTAGGAGGATCTAAAGGGTATTTAAGGATAAGGAAGCATTATGGAGCAAATAGATTAATGGATATACTTAAGAGACTAAAGCTTTTGACAGTTGGAAACTAAAAGAAGCATTCATAGTGTTTTTCTCAGATGATTAGAAAGAGGGATCAAATTAACCCCCATATCAAAATACAAGTGGGGAATGGGAACTTAACCTGGTTATGGTGTGTGATAATTTGACAAATCATAGTCCACTATACGTGAGAGAGAGCTCATTTCCCTAAAAATCAGAATTCCCTTTAAGGTTATGTAATTCAAGGTGACAAGTGGAGATACAAATTCAAGGTTCCAAGTACTTGGAGCAACTCCATGATTAAAATTCAGGTAGTAGGGACGATGACAGGATTATTTGAATGTCGAGTAACACCTTCCAACTCAATAATGCTTCTTGTCTAAGATTATATAAAGATCTATCTCCAAAGGGAAAGTATACGTTGGAGACTATCCCAGATCTCTTCTTCAAGTGTCATTACTCATCCACAATTTGGTCCAAAATATAACATTTGACAAATGTGTTTTGTGTTGCAACTGATTGGCAGGAAATTGTTAACTGGGCTAGTCAAACATACATGAGATTGAAGGGTAATAGAATTATCTTCTGCATAACTTTTAAATGTTACGTCTACTTAATATGGTCAGAAGGAAATTAGACTCTTTGGAGGAAACTTATCAAAAAGACAGTTGTTTACCCACAATATGGAGAAATTCTTTATGGCCACAAAGTGCATTTTTAGATATAGCCCACGATTGAATCTTGACTGGAACTTGGTGTCCTAATGAAGGGTGTATGTGTTATTACTGTGACTTACAAATTGTAAAATACATCAAATTCGGTCCTTGTAGATTCATATAAGGTGATGCACATTATGATAGTGATGCATCTTGTAAGTTATTGTATGTTGTCTAAGCTTGATTAGCAATGAATTTTTTTCAATTCTTTTTTTAAATTATGTGATAGAAACTTTACTATTTTATATAATTAGACATGGTAAAAATGAAACATTTTCCAAAATTTTTGGAGACCTCTCGATCTCATGTTACAAGCATCTCTTCCTCTTTCTCTTTCTGCACCCACGTTAAAACCTCTTTAAAGTTAAAGAATACCATTCATTAGAGCATCCTATAGAAATTCCACATCTTCTGGTTGTTGTTCCAGGATAATGGTGGCAAGAACAAGTTTGTAGGCAGAAGATCTCAAGTTCCCAATAAGAACGTATATTTCCTTTCTCCTCTGCTCCATAGGCATCTCTTTTCATTGCTCCTCCTTGAGGCGGGCCAATAGAGTTGCCTTGCAGAAAACCTTTGTCACTTGCTACATATCAGTAAGTTACACACTTTAAGAGTTGGATGCCAAATCCAAAAATCACTGTTACCGACTAGACTATGCAAACGAAGAAACACAAAACTTACCTCCCTCGTATAAATCCAATTGTCACAAAATCGATAGGCTATCTACTAGGGGCCTCAATCTACCACTAGCATTCCCATAAACACATGTTGTCAAGCAAACCTTCATTCGCTTCAGGAATTGAAGATAGTAAATGTTGGAACCCCTCCCGGGTGCGACACGTGTCCGACGTCCCACGTGACATTTGGACACGCACGTCACGAGGAAGGGATTCCTCACCACAAAAGAATCCTCAAATGAGCTTATTTCATTGCCATCCGAATA
>JAOTBA010000004.1:5814674-5828964 GCA_025629845.1 Erythroxylum squamatum | reverse complement strand
TCTTCAGGGAACACCTCTTGAAGGCTCAAACTAGAATGAAGCAACAAGCCGATTCTCATCGACGTGAACTCAGTTTTCAAGTTGGTGATTCTGTTTTTCTTCGTCTCCACCCTCACCAACAAAAGCCCCTGGCCAGAAAAAGAAATTAAATCTCCAAGATTATTTGGTCCCTACAAGGTCATTTGGTGTGTGGGGCCAGTAGCGTATGAGCTGGAATTACCAGCATAATCCAAGGTACACCCCATTTTCCACGTATCTCTATTGAGATCATCATTTGGGCAAGCTGCACCAACACCCCCCGCACCTCTTCCTATTAATGATGATTGGGAATTAATGGTGCAACCTAAAAAAATTCTGGCTCACAGATGGATGCAAATAACAGGACATTCCCACTTAGAACTGCTAGTTCAATTGGTTGAGCGTCCTTTGGAAGAAGCTAGTTGGGAAAGCCATGATCTTCTCAAGGATCAGTTTGCTTCTTTTCGTCTTGAGGACAAGGCGAATTTTCAGGAGGGATACACTGATACGACACCTCCACCTCCACCTCTTAAGACTTATTTTAGAAGGAAATTTAAGGAGCATGTGAGACAGAATCAGTCAACAACTAACAGAAACAAGCTGTTAATTTATTTTTCTGTTTTATTTATTACCTTCTCTATTTCAAATCTTTAGGAGATCCTAGTTATCCATTTTATTAGGAGCCTATCAATATAAACATCTGATAGTTAGATTTAATTCGACACTTTGGAAATTAATTCATTTGTATTGGAATTTAGTCCTCTCCATACGACCGACTTGGAAGTTTAAGATTCTTGCTCTCAAATTTACCAACAAAAATTAACATCATTCATTTACTTCCACCGTCATTTTTCTAGTTCCTATCAGTAAGGCGATACACGTTGTGACAGTGATGCATCTTGTAAGTTGTTATATGATGTCTAAGCTTGATTAGCAACAAAAAAAATTCATTTTTTAAAAAATTGTGTGATAGAAACTTTACTATTTAATATAATTAGACATGGAAAAAATGAAACATTTTCCAAAATTTTAAGAGACCTCTCAATCTCATGTTACAAGCATCTCTTCCTCTCTCTCTCTCTGCACCTGCGTCAAAACCTCCTTAAATTTAAAGCGTACCATCCACTGGGGCATCTCACAAAAATTCCACATCTTCTGATTGTTGTTCCAGGATAACGGTGGCAAGAGCAAGTCTGTATGCAGAAGACCTCAAGTTTCTAACAAGAACATATATTTCCTTCCTCCTATGTTCCATGGGCATCTCTTTCCACTGCTCCTCCCTGAGGCGGGCCAATAGAGTTGCCTCGCAGAAAGCCTGTGCCACTGGCTTCTTGCTGCATGTCGGTAAGTAGCACATTTTAAGAGTTGGACGCCAAAGCCAGATCTCATTGTTCCTGACGAATCTATGCAAACGAAGAAACACAGAACTTACCTCCCTCGTACAAATCCAGTTGTCACAAAACCGATAGGCCATCTATGAGATTGCTTATCAGCGGCGTCCTCAGGTATCTGGAGTTCCCAATTACCAGATTGTTGATGTTTGAAGTATGACCTTACAGATGAATGAGAAATTTGAAGGCCACCATCAGAATCAACTGATCTGTACGAGAATAACTATGATATCAGAATCAATATTATGGTGGAGTTTGCTAAAGTTTTCATTAGTCACCAAAATAAAGTCCCTAAAATGTATATGAGAACATGCTTGACCAGGTAAGAATTTACTAGGGAAAGAAAATAATGTAGTTTATAGATCAGTGTTTGTTTTATGTTCAAAGAATCGAGATGATCACAGAGATTGTCAACAACAGTAACGGGTAAGAAGATGGGAACAAACCTTGAATTCCACAATGATACATCACTACTACAAGGGGCACACACAACTGCCCCCTCCTCGAAAACACCTTCTTTATACGCATGGAGGAAAACTCTAAGGAGACATAACTTATGGTCAAGAGTAACTTTATTACTAGTATCCTCAATCTTATTTTCACCCTTCATGAGCTCTAAAAGGTTAGCCTGTGCACATGGAACTTTAGGAAATAAAAGCAATCTGTCACAATGGATTTCACTCAAAAAATTAGTAACTGCAGTTGATGTCCTTGCCACCATTCCATCAAATGAGTTGCCTTGACTGCTGAAAGATTTCGTGTCACAAACACCACAATTTGTATTGGGTAATGAATTTTTGTAAACCATATCTTTGCCAAGCGTAACATAAATGCAATTCCATGGGGGTTGAATAGGAATTTTGAAAGGTCTCACAGCAGGAGGCATTCGTTCTGCTTTTTGGTTAACAGCAGCTTCTTCAGTTGCCTTGAAAGAAGAGTATGCACTACAGTCAGGAAAATCCGAAGGAAAATGTGGCAACCCAACCTGCAAAAGATAGAAAATTAACCTCCATGCTCTAGCAGCACAATCAAATCTCTAGCAGCACAATCAAATAAACGTAGGTTGTCAGATATTCATACTTCACAAGCAACCCATCGCTTCTCTCTCAAACCTATGGCATGGGCTCCTTTTGAGATAAATGAAATCCAGAAGACCCTGGCCCAGCTTATAGGGAGTATAATAGACCATCTAAAAGAACAAGAAAAGTCAAGCATGAATGGCTACAAAAGTCAAATATTTTTAGCTAAGACAGGAAAAGCCATAAGCAAATGCACTTAAAGTTATAGCATACTGAAGCTTAAATAGGAAAAGGAATTACCCCATGGAACGGCCTTTTCCAATATTGTTTTTAAGAAGAAGAATAGGACAACACTTTAAACTTTGCAACCCAATAGAATTCTTTGAAACTGTTGCCTTGGGATCATCAAGGAAAATAAAATCCATAAAAGCATGATGCTTTTCTAAGCAAAGAATGTTCTCTTCTACTGGGGGCCTCAATCTGCAACTAGCATCCCATAAAGACATGTTGTCAAGCAGACCTTCATTTGCATCAGGAATTGAAGATGGTAGTGAAAGTAACTCTTTACAGTTTCCCGGAACTTCTAGAAAGCTAGCATGTTCTTTAGCTTCATCTTGTGGCAAATCATTTATTAAACAAGTAGGAGAAGATAACATATTTGCAATACTCTTTACAGGCAGCATACGAGGATCCTTGACAGTAAGAGATAACACAGAGCATGAAGAAATGCTCTCTTCATCTTCAAGCACAGCAAACTTCCTCATGTGAGATTCATGATTCAACTGCAGTGAATTGTCTGCACTACTGCAACCAGTGAGAATTCTAAGCAAATATGAACTGTTTCTTCTAGTCAAATTTTATGTAGATGTACCTATATGTGGCTCACCAAGAAATAGGATGCAGCGTCTTTTGAAGAAGTTGAAATGCTTTAGACCCCATTACTTCAAATTTTGCAAGTTGACCCTCAAGTGAGAAACACCTAGCTGTAGCACCAGTTTCATTCAACTGGACGATGGAAAAGGGGCAAGTGTTCTTATTAAAGTCCATAAAATTATAATATGAAGTGTCCCATCACAGCTTAACAGTCATTCAGTAAATTGAACTTTCTAAATAAAAAAAGTTGCGGGCCCAAGGAAAATAACGTTATCAGAACATTGGCATTAGGACGGGCAATGTGTCTGCCTCCAGAAGAAAAGATTGAAAAAGAGAGATATGACTCAAAAAATATAAAAGAACAAAAAATTACAGACCTGCTTCTGACAAGCTAACTTCAGAGCATCATATCCCTCACCAAAAGCTGAAACATGTATCCACACCCAGACCCGGCGGCAAGTTAAGCATGATTCACAACTTTGTGCCTCATTGCATGCTTCAAAATTACATTCATCACCATCAGTTCCTCTGTTGTGAATATGAGGTGGTCGCCACAGATAGACCACGGGAGCTATTGGTTGAGAAGTTGGAGCCCCAACATGATGAAGCTGGCAAAAGAAGAACTTCATATGTCTAGTTTCTTGAGATATCCTACTTCACCAAAAGTGAAAATGGAGGACAACATAATGGATAACCTACCATGGAATTTGCATATGTAGCACCAGATAGAACAGAAGTGTTAGCATCCAAAGATTCACAAGGAGAAGGCATCAGTACCATCCTTAGCACTGACAACAATGAATCCTAAGTACAGTATCACAATAAGTACTTTAGAATACAAATCCAGGAAATTATAAACCACTTAGCTAATGAATGTTAAATCTGCATTACTAATGGACAAAGCCAATCTACTCAGACACAGCTTTCAACATCTCACTTTTAGTAAACAGTTATGACAAATTCACGGGGAAAGAAACAACTAAGTACAAATTATGCATGCCTCTGGGCCTTCCAATTGGACTGCAATGTAATAGCTAGCATCGTGCACGAGCACTCCCTCTCTTAACCACTTCAATAGAGCCCGAGATCCCCTACCCCTGCAACAAGAAAGTTACAATCAACAAAAACAAGATAAACATATTATTTTAGAAAAGAAAAAGAATTGCATTCACTTGGTTGGTGCTCCATTGGGATATGAAACCACACGTCTACATAATCAAGAAAACAGGTTAAGGAAAGCATTACCTGCCATGTAAGCCTAGAGGCAGATGGAAACCCCACGACTTGGTCATTGTAAACCGTTTAGCATGCCAAACATGTGTTCTCAATCTCTTAGTCCCATCACCTGAAGTACAGAACCCACTTGCAGGATTCTTTCGAAGTTCAAATCTTCGACGAATGCGACGAGGAAGCTTTTCTGGGCTCTTCTCGAAAGCCAGGGCATTGCATTGATCGGTGGTCCTTTGCTTTTTTCTGTATCTATTCTTCGCAGCTTGACTCTCGAATGAATTGGTTCTTCTTCTCTTGTTTCTTCGAGACCTGAAATCATTGTTTAGCCGGCAAGATACAATTGAGTGAAGTGCTTCGAGTTCTGGAGCCCGTGACTCTGCGAATTTCTGGACGTTGATTTTTCGAGGCGGAATCGACGAAGTTTGGGATTTTTTGGCTCCATCAGCAACCATTCTTAAGTTACTAGAAAATATTCACTCTAAATTTGGCATCACAGTCATAGGCAGACGACGAGAAGAAGGTTTTTCAACTTCTGGTAGGGTTTTGGGTTTTCTTATTTTCTTTAAAGAAAAACAGGTCTATTTTTTTTTTTTTTCTTACTTTCTTTTAGAACTAAAAGAGAGTCGCGTGGGAGAAATAAGGGACAGAAACAAGGGCAAATAGGGAAGAAGACAAATTTTCGTTTCTTTAGTTCCATTGCATGCTTTGGGGTACGAATCGTAAATAAAATTCGTAAATACAATCGTTACAATTTTTTATATGATATTATTATTTAATTAATAAATTTATTATTTATCTTTGTATATTATATTAATTATACGTGACTTTTTAATATCAAAGGTAAGCTCTTTGGAATAACTATTGTGTAATTGAAATTATAATGAGATCAAAATTATGATATTCAATTTATATTTATATATTAATTCACAAACTGTTTTTTTCTTAGTTGTAATTTTTTTAAGACAAGTTATTGATAAAATGATAAAATTAGTACACGTTATATTTTTAAGAAGAAAGTAATTGATATCATAAGTTAAAGTATTGAGATATTTAAACTAATATGTGGGTTTTTAGTAGAGAATAAATTCACTGACCTGATTATGAAGATCCTAAAAGGAATATTAATTATGTGTCTGTAGATTTTCTTATAATGATAGTTGTGTAATTGATTCTTATAATTAAGATTAACAAAGTATATCTTAGAATTATTGTATTTTGATGTTACTTATGACCTGACATATTTAGGTTAATTCATTTGATAATACTTTGATGCACCATGAACCATACGAAGATAATTAACTCAATAAAGAATTTGTTATTTTAAAGTAATTAAAGAGAATATTCTATTGTTCTTGATTATTAGTGACTTAAGGAATTTTCCGACAAAGTGAAATGATGTTTTAAAAGGTGTTTTAAAATATCAATTATTAATTAAGAAGATTGGATTCAAAAGAATGGATAGTATATCTATAATCTGTCCAATTGAAACATTAGATGATGAAATGATTAAATTATACATCATAACTGGACATATTAAGTCAATCCACTGTGACATTTATGATATTTAGATAGTCATGACATGTTGTTAGACATCAATATTGATCTATGATATAAATTGTTTAATTTGAGAATTAAAAATAAATTAAAACTTATTCTAATTCTAATTATGAATTAAAATTATAATTTATATCATTGTCAATATTAGAAACTTAATGAATCACATATAAAGAGCAGTTTGAAAGAGAAAAAGCAATTTAAATTAAGATGGACTTAATTATAAAGTTTGAGAAATTTTATGAATCAAATATGAAATATTTAATTTTAAATTAATTCATTAAAATTAAATTAATTATAATTAGAGTTAGATTTTAATTATAATTGATGCATTTAATTTTAATAGAAACTAAAAACTCTATTTTTTATAATAAATAGGAATAAGTATAAGGGAGAGCTATCACTCCTACTTCGTTTCAAAAAGTTGAGTGTCTTTGACTATTTTTTGGATACTATTAGAAGCTAGACGCGTGAACAACTCGTAGTTAATACATCAAAAAAAATTCGAAAGAATTGCAATAAGAATATCAAATTAGGTATGATTTTATATTTCATAATTCGAGTTAAGTTTTTTCAAGTTGTTTAATTATTGGAATTCGATTGAAAACTATAAAATTTTATTTTTTGGTTGCGTCCGTTATGATTTGGTTTCCTAAGAGTAATATCAAGAACTTCAAATATTTCAAGTATTAAGTTACGATTTCTAGTAGATCTATAATAAATTAAAAAAAAAGCTTTTTTAGTCCATCTTATACCTTTATTTGTTTTAATTATATATTAAACTTATCTTAAATATATTAAATTAGTGTAAAACAGTAGTTAACATTATTAATATTTAGATTTGATTTAGTAAAACTAAGTTAAATTAGAATGCAAAATTATATTTTCTTTGTCGCTATCTCCAATGCGAGAGAGAATAGTAATTTAATATGTAATTATCTTATTGATATTAATTTTTATTTAAATTTAATTATATTTTATTAAATTAATAACTGTCATTATTTTTTATATTAATTTTAAAATTTAATTATTTTATAAGTTTTGTTACATAAAAGTGTAATAGTTATGTTTTGACTATATTTTTATTAAGTATAGTCAAATACGAATTCCTTTTTTTCTTGCTATAAGCAAAATTATAACTTTAAAGAGTACTTGAATTATTAAAATTTGAGTAAACATGGCACTCTTTATTATAATTTTGTTGTTTTAAAAATTCTTAAAATTTATCTAAAGAACATATCATAGTATGTAGCATGATTTGTTCTAATTTTAATAATATATTTTATTAAACTAATTCAAAAAATTACTAAATTTTTTAGTAACTGTAAGATATTTCTAATGTAATTTCAAGAAATAAAGATATACTTTAGAATAAGTAGAATTAAGGAAGATTTAGACTCTCTACTTTTAAATTTTTGGTGATAAAGGGGGGGAAGCACAATTGTACAAAGTTGGTCTCTGTAAAGAAAAGCTACTTTTTCGAATCAGGTGGAATCGTGACGTAGTTGTGCACCCTAGTCTCTCTAAAAAGTAAAAACACCCTTCTATGTTGGAGACCTGTTACCTCATGATCTCCTTGTAAATGCGATACCCATTTTTCATAGTTCAGAGCTTTTACTGTTGAATTTTTACCAACCCTTACCAAGTAAGGTTCCGTTTGGCTAAAAGAATAATGATTATTAGTAGAAAACTACTTTCTAAGTATTCCTTAGAGTTCACTGCTCCGAAGATCTTAGATTGGATAAAAGAGAGAGAAGAAAGTGGCTCCAGAATAGATAAACATAGTTGTTCCAACCACATTAAAGTTAAGGTGACAGATACTTTTCAGAAGCGTGAGTGGCATGAATGGGTACCACTTACTGGGTTACTTTCCAACTTTTGGGAACTCATATGTACTCCAAGTACAATAAACAACAAATCTAGTTAGCAAATAACATAAAAGAGCACTGTGATATACTTGATTATTCATCTTAGCCCTTGTGTTTTTAATTCATTCACCTTAGTCCCTGTGTTTTTTATTCTCATTCAAGATACCCTAATTAGATATTTTCGGACAAATTTGCCCTTGGAATCAAGAGATTAAAAAAATGTATTTCAATAATCTAAGGGCAAGTTTGTCTGAAAATACCCAATTGGGGTATCTTGAATGAGAATAAAAAACACAGGGGCTAAGGTGAACGAATTAAAAACACAAAGGCTAAGATGAATAATCAAGTATATCACGGGGGCTGTTTTATGTGATTTGCCAATCTAGTTGCAACAAAGAATTGTAGTAATCAAAGTAAAAAACTCACTAGTACAACCTTCAACTGACAGTACAATCTTGTGGTATCCTAAAGTGCATCGGCGTCCACGCGGCGAAATTGGGCACTTGCATGCCTGGATCTAGCAGCTATGAAAGCCGCAAATGCAGAAAGGCATAAAGCTCCTACCGCAAAAAGAAGGGAGAAGGCACTGGCAATGTCTTGTGAACCGTGGGATGATTTCTTGGCTAGCATAGACCTGGCTGGAGGGATGTCTAATGGTATCCAATCACAGCTAATAGAATAGTGTCCAGAGCCATGCCACGGGGTCCCATCAACAGGATACCAAAATGCAACAGACATCTTGCCAGGTACCCCTATCGAAAACTGTGCATCCTACATAATTGGAGAGAATCAGACATAGAACTCATTAGACCCATCCAGGAAATATTCCCCAACATAATGCATAAAGATTAGTCCAAGAGAATCCTCAATTTGAAGTGTTAGACAGTCGTGTCTCTTAAATCCAGTGTAGGCTATAGCAGTACATAAAGAGCAAGGCTGTTGCAGTATATAAGGAGCAGAATAAGCTCCACAAAATTTTTCAATATTTTATGATTGAACTATAGATATTCACATGTAATATTTACAAAATCTTGTGATTTGGATTAAGAATAAACAAGGACTTGTTAGAAGGCTTGCGAAATATTCACCCTATTAATATTTATAGTATTTGTATCAGTGCGAATAAGCAATCTCAGACTTGGACAAGGATTCTTATAGTATTATAAGACAACATTTAAAACAATCAAGCTAGACATCTAGCAGCCAAAATCTGGATGACAGATTAAGTGTCTAACCTGCTGAAGTCGATCCATGGTTCTTAATGGCCTGGAGAACTCAAAGGAATATGTGCCCGCCTTACCAGCTGATGAATAAGGACTGTCTGCCTTCACAAAACCTGATCACAAAATTGAAATCATATTTAAAAGGAAACAGAGAAGAAAAATCTAGCAGTGAAATAGATCATAATCCAACACTTAAAACACTGGCAAGAAGCTACCAAAGACTTATTGAAATAATTTTGATAAAAGGTTCATAAGTTGCAAAAAGTTCATTATTCTTCTCTTTCATTCCTTGTTTCACTTCTACTTCAGAAAGACTACACTGCCCATAGATTAGACGAACACTTCTATAAGATAAGACATTAAAAGCACATTTATCATTTGTAGTGTATATACCATGGATGAGTCACTCTTGCATGTTCTTATGTAATATACATGTACTGTTTGTTTATCCCTTGGTTCTCTTACAAGTGTCACATAAGCTTTCTCATTCATGGCAACATAAATCATGGTCTTAAATTTTCTTGTCTTTTTATGTTCCACATCAGGTCATGCTATGTATTTGAATTGGACTCAATTATACACTATGCCCACATAGAAACGTTGGTGAATAATTACATAATTGAAAGAAAAAACAAAGGGACACTACCTGAGTGAACAGTAAAGCTGCTGTGCCACCAGGCCCCTTTCCAGTCATTCAGGGCAGTTGAGTCATTGCCTAGAATGGGAAAAACAACTGTCAACAGTCTGATCGTTAATTACTGTATCTCCCCTATAAGAAGACTAAATTCATAAACACAATCACAAGCAGAGGAAGTTGAACTGAAATAGCCATATTATATAACTTTTTCAAACTGGATTATACTCATCAAGGAAGAACATCTTACATGTTAAATGAATGCATATGAAGTGTCAAACAAGAAACTACCATGAACACTTAACCACCACCAAGAAAAAGATATAACAGAAGTCTCATAAAAAGTCTACAATGCTTTTGTTCATCCTTGCACCTATACTTTCAACAGGCGAGAGAAACATGCCATATACTCCCTATAGGGATCAAAATTTGTGGGAAGTACTTGTGCCACAACTGCAGGTATTCCAAATTCTAGAATCAATGTCATGTTAAATAGCCTTTCTTTTCATATTGGTCCTGACTGCAATAAGTGTTGTCACATGTTCAAGGATCATTAGGGAACAGTCGATCTAAATTTGAACCGTAAATTGTAAGGGATAAATAGGCAGGAGGAAACCAGTAACTAAGCTAACTTGGAAAGTATAACAATTTGATACTTAAGATGTCATAAATAAACCACAAGGTATCATAACAGACTGAATCAGCACATTGAGAATCAGTATCAGGATCAAGCATCAGCGATGAGAGTCAAGGGTTGCAATTTAAGGATTTCAATTAAAAATGGAAAAAGGGGGGAGAAAAAAAAAAGAACAGAAAAGACCTAGGGAGGTGAAACGATAACTACTTCACAAGCTAAATGGGAGTTAAAGTGATTTGAAGTTAGTCGAGTATGAATAATAATACAGATATGTTACCAACACAAAAATAGTAGAACATTCTAAAGAAATGGAAATGTCAATGCAGATGTCTAACAATTTAGATAAAAGTACAATCTAGCCATTTAGTGATTAACGTATCAAGACATTCACAAAAGTTTATCCCATTGAGCATGAATGTCCACAAAAGTTTGAAATTGACAATTTCAAAGAAAAGCTTTGACTTTGTGGGAGGATATCATCAATATTATGAACCTCTCATGGCGCCCTTTTTGACACTTTATTTAGTGCGTTATGCACTACTTTATTCTGCACTCTTAAAGCTAGTTCCATCTGTTTCATATGATGTCAACAAGTTTCATTTTCCATTAACTGACACTAACATAAATCACAGAAGTACCTGAAGGACCAGTGCCATCAAGATATCTACAGTGCGGATTCCACGCATACAGATCAACCAAATGGCCAAAACTGTTCAAACAAACCAATACACCAGAGATTGATTTAAGTTAAATGAGTGTGTTATGCAAGCATGACTCTTGAACCTTGTCAATCAATTTTGTTGATGGTAAGAAGTAAATAATACCCAACCTGTCACCACCATTTCCATTTCTGTTGTCTATTGGATTTCCACCATATAATCGTCCTGGAATGGCATTTCCAATCGAGAAATGCATGATATCAACCTCAAATCCCTTGCAAGTCATGTTGGTACAGCTGTCAGGTCCGCTCTTGCAACCTCCCATCTAAACCAAATGAGTTTGTTGAGGTTAATAAAAAGATAATTGAATATAAACTTGTAATAAGACAAGTAAAGTGCATTATACAGGAAGACACTTACTCTGTGGTAGGTGGCATCATCACCAATTTGAAACATGAGAGCCACAGATGGGCATTTGTTGTTATTGCTGCAACAAAGAAACTAAAGTCAATTTGATAAATCCATTTAAGGTCGAGAATCCTAAACTCAAATACCCAATTCAGCTAAGTCTTCACTCCAATAAATACAAACAAAAGGACCGAAAATTGGCTCCCCTAAATACAACAAAAGCTATGGTTACGTATAAGAATCATAAAGTACACGATGTCTGAGGTAGTCATGGTAACATCTGAATTTGGTATTTCTTAGAATAGTAGCCATTCTAATTTATGAAACAAACACAGAATAAGCAATTCCAACTACAGTTCTAACCCATGAAATGTCACTAGTGATGAAACTACAGAAAGATATTGATAGTTCCAAACATTCAACTCAGCCATTAAAATAGCATCATAGAATCACTAAAATACATGACCAAAAATAAGCTATGGTCTGATTCCAAATCATCCAAAAGCAAGATTATGTCAGACATAAACTCAAATCCCACATCATAATCTTGGAAAAAAATCAGATCTTCTCGTTTATCCATTACTTTCCAGAAACACCGCTTACCCTGTCGTGTACGCATATTCCCCATCCACTTGCAATAAAAAGTAGATATTATGACCATCATGCGCGGCCTGCGAAAAAGGATCTCACATTTATCTCAAAACACCACGTGACAAAATCCAACTTTATCCAGATTATCACCCATTTTCAAGACAAGCCAAATCCAATAATATAGATGAATAAAAAAAAAACCTTAACGGCCATTTCGCCGCCGGTATACTCTTTATCGGCATCTGGGTCAAGGGCCGGAAGAAGAGGGAACTCGAAGCCGTCAATGTCCTTCCAATCTTCGGCGTGTCCATCGACGGTGACGATGCCGGGATTAAACCGAGCAACCACGCCATTCCCCGAGTCCGACCCGCATGTCCAGGGACCCGACTCCTGATGGGCGATGACCGGCGCGGTTAAGGCGGGGCCCAGAACCAGCAGCGCCAAAAGGGCTGGAAGCATTGTTGTAGAGAGGGAAGAAGAAAATTCCAAGGTAGACCGAGACTGGCTCTGGCTGACTTGTGACTGAAATGCATCCCTCCCCCCGTGCTGTCGAATAAATTCGTGCGGAGTTTTGACTGTCTCTCAAGTTGTTAAAATAATGGCAAATACTGCCACCGTCATTTGTTTATGAGCAAAGAAAATCTTAAGAAAGTAAATTTTTTTCTTTTTATTATATAATATTTTATATGATCCAAATATTACGCACAGGATCTCTCTTTTTCCATTTTGGCACGAGGTAAACGACGCAAGATTTTCTGCTTTATGAAACAAAAATAAGTAATCTGCTCCCGTGGTAAACAAGAGTTAGAAAATGGGTCCCGTTCCCGTCCCGTTTGAATCAAATCACTGTAAGACGTGTATGTACGCTTGCCATATTTGACCAAAGGTAGAGTTTGGATCTTCATCTGAATTGGAATTATGAAAATTTTGTAATTAAGAAAAGTAATGGTTGCTTCCAGGAGGTCCTCGAGATATCCAGATAAGCTATTAAAGGCGTACTAATCGCAAACAAGTAGTAGTTGAGTTAAAACGACTTGGGTAGGTGGCAATTACATTACATGCTAAGACATGGTTGAGCTAGTCAGCCCTAACGCGTATGAAAAGGGTTTCTAATATTCCATTTTTTTATTTTATTAATAGTTATTTAATTAGTAAATAATTATTATTATTTATTTAAAGATATTTAGTAAAAATAACTGTCAATATTAACTGATTATATATAAAATGATTTATAAGGG
The DNA here is from genome assembly GCA_025629845.1 of Erythroxylum squamatum. Lineage (NCBI taxonomy): Eukaryota > Viridiplantae > Streptophyta > Magnoliopsida > Malpighiales > Erythroxylaceae > Erythroxylum > Erythroxylum squamatum. The sequence continues at coordinate 5,815,621 of JAOTBA010000004.1, read as the reverse complement.
TATGACTTTAAAAAAGTTATAAAGATACGAGGATTATATCTTAATATTTCTTTGAATATTTTTCTAATAATTTAAATTTTAAATATTTAATTTTACAAAAATTCAGTTAGAAGTTTAATAAAAAATATATAACCTTAATAATAATAATAATAATATTTAGGAATGACAAATATGGCCTGGCCCGTTCGGCTAGCTCGATCTGGATTGATCGAGCCACAAACTGCTCTTGGACCAGGATTATCCCGGTCTTATCTGACTCGACCCATTGTCATCGTTATTATTATTATTAGTAATATTACTACTTTCTTTTTTCATATTGATCAAGTTAAAATTTAATGAAGAGAAAACAATAATAAAAGATGAAACTTAAATAATTTACAATAACTTTTAGACATAATTATCCACAAAGATAAGATCATAAGAGCATTTTTAAAAATAACAATTCAACTTGTCAACCCCATTAAAGGCCTATTTTACAATACAGCCGTTTCAAGCAGTGTTCAGAATACCGTTCCGTACCGGACGGTACCGGCCGGAACGTTCCGTTCCGGCTAGAATCCGGTACCGGAACGGGAAAAATCTTACCGGTCAAAAATTCCGGCCGATACCTGCCGGAACCAAAAATTCCGGTACTTTCTGGACAATTCCGAAAAAAAAAAGTTAGTCAGGGACCATTTTGCAAAATTTCAAAATTTAACCCTAAAAAATCCCAAACCCCCGACTGTCTCTCTCTCTCACTCACCTCTACCGACTCTCTCCCTCTCAGATTTCGTCTCTCTTCATCGCCGTCTGTCGTCGCCTGTCGCTGTCGCCGCCTGCGTCGCCGTCTGCCCCGTCGCGTCGCCAGTCGCCACCGGTCCTCCTCGGCTCCTCCTCCTCCTCTTCTCCTCTCCGTTGTCGCCACCGGTCCTCCTCTGCTCTGCGTCGCTCTTCTCCTCCTCCTCCTC
>JAOTBA010000004.1:5782540-5809036 GCA_025629845.1 Erythroxylum squamatum | reverse complement strand
CATGAGCAGCTGCAGACCCTTCTAGGCATGCCTATTTACCCACAACTCGGACAGAACAAATCATTTCAGACATTTCATGTGCAATAAATTAGCACTTCCAATAAAATAATCATGCAACAATCGCCTCGGACGTTCATTGTCCGGAACAGTACACAATCAGTACAGCACACAGCACTCGGACATTCATTGTCCGGAACAGTACACAATTCAGTACAGAACAAATCAAAGTGAGACCATCTCGGGTCTCTTACTTATTTACCGATATTACTTACTGAAATTATTTTACCCATATTACTTACTGAATTTACTGACCTGTATTACTTACCTAAATCGCTTTACTGTTATTGCCTCGAAGTCCCGGCAATATCTGACAATGGTCGATCCTCTACTAATAGGGGACACAAATACAAATTACTATTGTGCATAATTAAAAATTCACTGATGTGTGATGTATGATGCATGTTCATGACAAATTTCCGGGATTACTCAAAAACTCATATTACCAAATGTTCCACGAAGTTTCAGGAAATTAGCGATGCTGAAAGTATGCAAATGAAAGCAATTCTTTTCCAATTAAATCTGGAAATGTACAAATTCATATACATAAAATAATTCATTAAAATTTATAACGGCTAGGTAATAACGGCTACTTAACGGTAAAAAAAACGGCTAGTTAACGGTACAAAAACAGCTAGTTAACGGTACAAAAACGGCTAGTTAACGGTACAAAAATGCTCTATAAATAGATACCACTCCTCCATCATTTACTTCATTCCTACACATTCTTTCTTTCTTACCTCAAAATTTATTCTTGACGAAAACCAAATTTCAAATGTTGTCCGCTATCTCATTTTTTTGTTTACTTCTTATCATTATATATCTTTGTTTCCTTTTTAATATAGAGCTAAATGATTCAGCTCGCATTTTTTTTCTCTTCTTAGCATTTCCTATGATCTCTATGTTGCTTCTTGGCATAGCATTTGAGAATTAATGTCATATCTATGTAAATAAATGGATTACTACTTTCTCTCTCTATTCGAATAGTTGCCAACATATCTAATCGTGCCAATTTGCGTTCTCTATTCTTGATGTTGCGGGCAATAATATGCCGTGGATGATGACACTTTGTTATACAAATCCGATGCCTCGAAAATCAGGTCATTCGGAGGTCGGATAACAAAGTTATGGTCAAACGAGTAAATATACATATATATAAATAAATAACTAAACGAACAAACAGTAATTCTAACCTATCAGTACAAGAACAGTCCATCACCGAAGGCATCTATATACTATCAACATAAACATAAAACAGTATGTTCAACATAAAACTGCATGGACTTACCAGGGTAGTTATTATAACCAGGTTGATACTCGAAGAACAATGAAACCGAAAACAAAAAAAAATAGTTGTTGTTCTTCTGATCCTCTGATTTTATAAACTGATTGATTGTTGTGCGTTGGCTGGCTGGGAGTTAATAGAAAAATAAAAGAAGAGGGCTTGAACTGAAAGAGAAATAACTAAGGGAAAGTGAGTTAGCAAGGGCTGTGCGTTAGTTTGAGAAGAGAGAAAAAAAAAAGAAAAGGAAGGCTGATGATGTGCGTTACAAATTATTATGGCGTGAAAGACATATATCAGCCACGAGTCATCGTCCATCATATTAGTATTATTATGACAAGACGTATTACCAGCCACGAGTCATCGTCCATCATAATAGAGTATTATTTTATTAATATATTCGTTATTTCGTTATTGAATCATCAAATCATCAATTACACGATTATGAATTCTTCTAACAAACAAATACCCAGAAGTTCCAGACAACTGCCAAAAATTTACCAAAATTCCGTCATAAAATAATGACTTTCAAATTAATTTTTCAAAAAATATGGACTTCACCAGCAATTTCTAAAAATATTCAAAGTATCCCAAAATTACAAAAATTATCTTAATACAGTCCGAATCAATCCGAAGTTTCATTAAACCAATTTACCCGGAAAATGCCATGAATGCATGCCAAAGTACTTAAGCATAATTAAGTACATAAGCAATAGCAATAACAAACGTAATTCGTACTAACTTCCTTTACTATTCTAACCCCTAATTTGGGGCGTTACATCAACTATATAACAAAGATTATAAAAGTATGTTTTGAAAGAAATCATACATTTTTTTTCTAAAGCCATTAATAATAGCATTGTATTTTTAAGTAAGAGAGAAGGTAAATTTATGCAATTGATCTTATTGACCTCTCTAACCAAAATATGAAATGTTTAATGCTTATGAGTAAAGATGCATGGATTTGGCATAGGAGGTTTTGACATGCAAGTATGGATTTCATATTCAACCTTAAATCTAAGTAACTTATCAATGGACTTCCAAAAGTCAAGCTTGAAAAAGACAAGGTTTGTTAAGATTACCAAATGAGCACACAAACTAAGAGTCTTATTCAAGGGTAAAAAGTTAATAACCTTTATTAGACCTTTGCAATTGCTTTACATAGATTTTTTTGACCTTACTAGAGTTACTAATCTAAGTGAAAAAAGTTATACATTTATGATAGTTGATGAATTTAGTAGATTCACATTTATATTATCTTTAGCTAGGAGAAATGAATGCTTTGAAGATTTTGTTAAGTACGTTAAAAGATTTTAAAACGAAAAAAAACTCCATTACATGAATTAAAAGTGATCGTGTTAGAAATTTTGAAAATGAATTGTTTGAATCTTTTTATGAAGCAAAAGGCATCTTTCATACTTTTTCTACTCCTAGACAAAGTCGTTCCCAACAATTTATAGGGCCTGGGTATAGTAAAAAAGGGCCCCTATTTTGTTGCTCTTTACGTTTTGACCCTCATAAAGAATAAAATGAGACAAAATAGGGGCCCTTTTTATTGCCTATTTTATTTTTTATGAGAGTGGGCCTGCTCCTAGAAGTTCTAAACAAAATAGAGTTATTGAAAAGAAAATTAGGACTTTGCAAGATTTGGATAGAACAATGATAAATAAATATGATCTTTCAAAGTATTTTTAAGTAGAAGTTGTAGTAGCCGCATGTCATATATCTAGTGGAGTCTATATAAGGCCTACTATAGATAAAATGTCTTATGAGCTTTAACATGAAAAAAAAGTTAAAAGACTAGTTATTTTAAGGTGTTTGGTTGTAAGTGTTATATTTTGAGCACTAAAGATAACTTAAAAAAAATTTATTGAAAAACAAAAAAAAATAATTTTTCTAGGTTACTCCTTAACTAGTAAAGCATATAGACTATTTAATAAAATGACTCTTATTAATGAAAAATTTGTGCATGTTATTTTTTTATGAATCTAACCATCTTAACTCCATGAAAATTTTAAAGAAGATGATATAGGTATATCTAAAGATTTAGAGAGATGATATGGGTATATCTAAGGATTTAGAGAAATTATTCTTTAAAGAGTATAAAAATGATCAGCAAAACACCCTGTAAGAAGTCATCTTCCGAATCAAATCGTAAGAGTAATTACTAGCTCTCATTTTAGACAAATATCACATCTTACTTTTATTTCTCATGTTGAAACAAGGATTTTAGAAAAAGCCTTTAGTAATAAAAGTTGGGTTCTTACAATGAATGAATAATTAGACTAAATTGAGAGAAGTAAAGTGTGGACCTTAGTACTTAGGCCTAAAGATCTTGCAATCATAGGCACTAAGAATATTTTTAGAGACAAACTAGATGAATCGAGCACCATTATGAAACATAAAGTTAGATTGATGGCTAACGAGTACATTTTTAAAAAGAGGGCATAATTTTTTAGGAAATTTTTGCACGTGTAGTTAAATTAGAAGTTATTAGATTATATGAACTTCATATTGTTTCAATTGAATGTTAAAAGTGTATTTTAAATGTTTTCATTTAAGAAGCAATTTATGTTGATAAACCACCCGATTTTTAAAATCATGATGTACCTAACTGTCTGTTTAAATTGTCTAAAGCATTATATGGCTTAAAACAAGTTCCTAGAGCTTAGTATGATAGGTTAAGTTTATTTCTTTTAAAAAGTGGTTTTACAAAAGGCAAAGCTTATACATTTCTATTCACTAAAAATGATAAGCAAGATATCTTAATTGTTCAAGTTTATGTTGATGGTATTATCTTTGATGCTACTAACAAAAGGATGTGCAAAGAAATTTTCAAGTGTATAAGGACAAAATTTAAGATGAGCATGAGGGGAGACTTACCTTATCTTTTGGACTTCAAATCAAGCAAATGGGCAGACTTAACTTATTTTTTGGACTTCAAATCAAGCAAATGAAGGAAAGTCTCTTTAGCAATCAAGACAAGTATACCAAAGAACTACTCAAATGCTTCAGAATGGATTAAGCCAAGACACTGGGGACATCTATAATTATTACAACAAAACTGAATAAGGATGAAGAAAGGAAGCCAATCAATGTCAAACTATACTGAGGTTATGATCGATAATTTACTTTACTTTAACATAAGTAGATACAACATTATGTTCAGTATTTTTTTATGTGCTATATCTTAATCAAATCCAAAAGAGTGTTAAGTTTTATTCTTTAAGTGTATAATTTAGGTACCTGTGTGGTACTATGCCATTAAGACTTTGGTATCCTAAAAATACAATTTTTTATTTGATTGGCTATTCAAATGTGAATTATATTTATAGTCTTTTATGTAGGAAGACTACATCTGATAGTTATCAATATCTAGACAATCCATTAGTTGCTTGGTTTAGTAAGAAACAAAATTCAGTTGCCTTATTTGTGAAAGCCAAATAAGTAGTATTCAGTAGTTCTTTTGCACATATTCTATGACTTAGATAATAACTTTGAGTTTATAGCCTGAACCTTACAAAGATACCAATTACGTATGATGACACTAACGTTATTTGCCTCACAAAGAGCCCCATTTAGTATTCCAAAACAAAACACATAAACATTAAATATCATTTCATTAGAGATCATACGTAAAATGAGATATTGAACTAAAATTTATTAGTACATTAAATTAATTGGCTGGAATGTTCACTAAACCAACGATTGATGATAGATTTTACACAATTAGGAGAAAATTGGGCATTGATTAATGGGAATTCAATTTGATGAGAATCTCTCTAGTTGTTTAATTTAGAGTTCAAATGTTATTTATTTGATTTATTATGTGCTTAAATATTTTAATATGAGTTTTGTAGACTTTTGGATAATTAATTCCTTTTTATATTTAAAGGGGAGAGAAAGTACTGATATTATATTCAGGGAGAGTGATCAATTTAAAATTTTTTCATTTTGTGTATTTGTCAATAATATTGCACTTATATTCTTATTGACCATTTTATTATTAAAATCTATATCATGTTAAATTCTAATTGATATTGTAATTAATTATACTTTGGTAATCTTTATACAAAAGTTGATTTGTGCTTAAAATAGTTTAAATTGTAAGAATTTTTTATGATGCATGTGTTAACATGATTTAGGGTTTGACCACCTAAATCACTACCCTGAATCTTCAAGATTTGTACAGATTATGAGAATATTTGTATTTATTATAAGCAAGATTATAGGGACAGTTAGCTTAATTTCTCTAATTTATTATGAAATTAAGAACATCTAACTTTGAGGAGCTTTTTAAAAGTATAGAGTTTATTTGAATAACTTTTTAATAACTTACAATTCCCAATATAATCTCGACCAAAGTATAGAGTTTATTTTAATAACTTTTTAATAACTTACAATTCCCAAAGTAATTCTAATTTCTACAGAAATAAGATAGTAAGAGTTGGACTTTTGACCTTATTTTGGTAACATTGACTATTTGGCTTTAATTAGCGGGAATATATCCTCTATTCCGATTAACCAGTTCATACTCTGTTATTTAAATCTCATCCACACATTTATGTAGGGTCCACACAAATATGCGGACATTTATGTAGGGTCCACACAAATATGTGGACATTTATGTAGGGTCCACACAAATATGTGGACAAAATGAAACAGAATAGGGTTGGCACATTCCAAACGGAATAGAGGATCTCGTTCCTTAATTATCCCCCTGTGATAAGACGTGTGTGACACTTTATGGTAGAAAGTAAACTAAAAACAATTTACTTAAACAAATACGGGCAATTATAAAAGATAAAGAACATAATTCCATAAATTTATCTCATATGATTGGTTTAAAAATATAATTTATAAAAATATAAGGATTAAATTTTAAAAAATCGTAATTTCTCCTAAATCTTAACCTTACTCGTTAATACTCTCATAATTTCAAGCTTTCCTCTCATCTCTTTTATCCTCTTACTCATTTCCTCATTGGACTGGAACTCTTTTCTCTGTCGTATTCGTTGTCCCCTCAATCCTCACCTATAACAATCTTCTCTTCTCAACTTAAACTCTTGTTGGAAATTCACAAGTAGAGTAATCTCATATTAGAAAGAGACATACAAATAAAGTGAGTTATATATAAAGATATGGCTCATAACTCATTGCTTTAAGATATGAGTTAAGATATGATATCCTGATTGTATATGGGCTCGCTTAGATTCGGTCAAATTTCTCCCTAGGCCCCTTAAAACCCTTAATTGGTATAAGAGTTATGTTGGCAAAGTCTGATGAATAGTTATTCATAAATTTGGATCAGGTGAATGAGTGATTCATGGAGTGACTCACATGACTTCATATAAGCTATGGGTTGAAGGGGAGCTAGTTCGATTGGATGGATCCGAAATTCACAAGTGGAGTAATCCTATATCTAAAAAAGACATAAAGATGAAGTGAATTATATACAAAGATAAGACTCATAATTCACTGCCTTTAGGTTTTAGGTATAATGTCCTAGTTGTATATGGGTTCACCTGGATCCGATCTAATCTCTCCCCAAACTCCTTCAAAACCCTTCATCTCTCCTCTTTATTATCATCTCCTTACAAGCTTTTCTATTTGTTATCTCCTCGCCTCCATATTGTTAGTTCTTTGTTGTCTCCTTACCTCCAACTTGTTAGTTCACCACCCGTTAGGTTGTCGCTGCCAAGTTGCCACCATTAGCTTATCTCCTTACCTCCTGCATTAGCTCTCTCCTCAATACTTTTCAACTCTGTCTTGAATTATGGCTTAAATTTGAAGCCCTATATTAACATAAAAACTCGAATTATATGATATGCTTTTAATTTTCCATATTTAAGTGACATTCTAACACTGAATTGTTTGTTTAAGAATGATTTTTATCCTGAGTAGTGCTTGATGATTTGCATTGTTTCCTATATAACTACTGTTGCAATTTTAGTTATCATAGTGTTTGTATTATTCACTGTTTTGTTGGCAAGTATGTTATTACAAGATGAGAGAAGATATGATATTTAAATGACTATTCTTTTAATATCTGGAAATACATTGAAAATTAGGATTGCATATGACTTTACTTTGCAGTTTTTGATGGTGGCTCATAGTCTATGTAATGTGCCAAAACAATATAAGGACAAAGTCACGTAGATTGGAAAAACTTGACTATTTTTTGTTATGATATATAATATGGTAGTCTAGCTAAGCTATAACTTAAAGTCAGTTATAACATTTAACGAAAAAGGAACTAAGAATGTGGAGAGATGGGAGTTAGGGTTGGATGTGGTCACTGTTGAAGTGTTAAATTTGAATCCTTGTGACATTTACATATAGCAGGGAGGAAGAATGCATAATTTTCGTCTTTAATTTTCTATCATTCAAATATTTTCTTGGCAACAATTCCTAAACCATTGTGTTGATTTCTCAATTGCATGCATGCAAATGAGGCTTTCAATGTTTGACTTTTAGTATCATGAGGGTATACTCGACATAATATGAATAGCCTTTAAGTAATGATATTTTTTTATTTTTTATGATAAAGTCATTTTCTAATGTGCATTGCTAAAGGAAATATGTAAGATATAAGAAATTGTTTCATGCTTTTAATGTACTTTTATGTAATTTTTTCAGTTACCTCTACATATCCAGTTAAGTTTTTAACATGTCCAAATTGTACCTTCTATTTGGACATGTTATAGCCATAACATGTTATGAATATGATAGTAACATTCACAATACATTAGCTTTACGTATTTTATTTTCAAGTATTTACATATTGTCTATCTTCTTATAATAAAGTTTTGAATTTTTATAGCTAAGTAATGATGTTGCATATGGACAATATGGACTCATTATATGTTCCAACAAGTGTAATTGGTTCATTGATCTATGAGACATCAACATTATACACAAAGAGATTTCTTTACTTCACAACTTAAACTATTGTTCTATTGCTTTCATTTGTAAAAACTTTACTTTGATATAAAGTTATTATTTTTATTTTCACGTATTTCTATAAATAAGTAGAAAAACATTAAGGTAATCCAAATAATTCAAACTTTTTAGAAAGATTTAATTATCCAATTTAGACTAATAAGAGATTGGTTTCTAATATAAGAAACCATATTATTTGTTAGTATTATAACAAACAGTTGATTTGTAAGGGAATCACTAGATTAAGAAATATTTAGATGGGATTAAAGGTGATATGGAGTCTTGTAAGAAGGACATATATGATGTAAATGGTAGATGAAAACTTTGTATGAAGAGTATTAGAACAAGAAAGAAACAAGACAAACAATTAATTATTAATTATTAATGTTAGCATGATTCTTATTATTATTATTATTTTCTATCACTATTAGTATCATTTTTTTCTTGTATTTTTACTATTGTTTATATCTATTAGTTATTTTGTTTGATTTCATTTTTGTCCCTATTATTAATATTATTTTTATTTATTTATTTATAATTTTAATCTTAATTCCTTTTTTCTTTTTCTATATTTTCTTTCTTTTTTCATTCATGTGGGTGATTTGGAAACAACCTCTCTACTAGTTAGGAGTAAGGCAGCGTACTACTGGACCTTTCCAGACCCTGCGTCTCAACGAGATTTTTACTGAGTGTTATTATTGTTGTTGTTGTACTGAAATATGAAATTAGTAGTGAAAGTTCATTTTGCAGTAGTCAGGATGGTATTGACAATATTAAAGCTAGTATTCCTACCCGACAAGGGAATTGACATGAGAAAAGAAGAAGATAAGTGTCTAACTTTTTTGCTCCACGAATAACTCTAAAGTTCAACCTTTAATTCGTATTACTATCTTTTTTAGTGATATAAAAAGTTATTTTACTGAAAGAAGAATGACTTAGGTAACTTATGAGTGTCATTTAAAGACAGGAGCTCATTGTGAATTCTTTGATTTATTTTTTTAAAGGGATGATAGTTTTCAAATCAATTGATGCATCTAGCTTTGTAAGAAATGTTGATACTCTATTAGAGATATTTGATACAGTTGTGAATAAAGTTAAGCTTGAAAATATGGTATAGTTCATCACTGACAATGATACTACTTATAAAGCAGACGGGAGAAGTTATAAAGTAGGTATAAGTGTTCAATTGAACTCCTTGCACTACACATTATATTGATTTGATACTATAAAATATAGAAGATGCTAGATGCTTTTCTATTATTGATAATACAATACAAAATGTGAGAAAAGTGAGTAAGTTCATTTATAATCGAGAAAAAGTGACCAAGTTCGTTTGTAATCATGCATTAGTTCTAAATTTGAAAAGAAAAGATTACACAAATGGTAGAAGTTTGTTGTGTTTGAACATTACAAGATTTGCAACTACTTTCTTATTACTTTAATGTGTTGTTCAAATGAAGAGGTTGAGATAAATATTTACAAGTGATAAGTAGGTTACATCTTAACATACCAGGTCTAATATTGGAATGAAGATTTATAGGATTATACTTAAAGATTATGAATTTTGATTCCAATGTTAGTTTGTCATTCGAGTTTGTGAGTCTTTGGTGCGAGTTCTTTGTTTGACTAATAATGATGAGAAGATAACAATGAGTTACTTTTATGACGCAATAGAGAGAGAGAGAGAGAGAGAGAAGTAATTAAGGCCAATATAAAAAATTGGTATTCCTTATACATTTCTTAACTTGTAGTCATCAATGACTGATGGAAAAGACAACTTTACTCTCTATTGTTTTGTATTGGGCCATTTTATGAATTAGAGTGTCTATTTTAGATAAAGTTTCACTAAAAAAACTAAAGTTAATAGGAGAATGCTATTAACTACTAGAACAATTGTGTTCACATGAGATGATACATGATCTAGTTTTTTTTTTTTTGGTCGAAAAGAGAATTTCTATTAATATGAACACCAATCTGAAGTACAACATTACACCAGAAAAAAAAAACAAAGCAAGAAGCCATATACAAGAGCACTAACGACAGTAGGCTCAGTAGCATCTCACTGCACTCTCAGCAATTAAGGAGGTGCTGGCAATCCATCACGACTCAAGATGCCAACCAAAGAAGATGGAGGTGATAAGACCCAATTCCCTAAGCACATCTTCTTGCGGGCTTGCTTGGCTAACCAATCAGCTGCTCTGTTAGCTTCCCGATTAATAAGCACAAAGTCAATACCCTGACAGTGTTGTAATCTATACAGTATAGCAGAAATGTATGGATGAATTTTCCAATTGCCATTCCCTTTATTTTTAAGAATTTCCGTATGCACAATTTGAGAATCTAATTCAATTTGAACATTATTATAGCCCTTCTGTTCCACCAATTTCACCCCTTCAAAGACAGCCCTAGCTTCCGCCTCAAGAGCTGAATCTGCAGTACAATCTGAACTTAGACCATCAACAATCTGACCTTCAGTATTCCTAAGAATCACTGCCCATCCTGCCACCCCTACATGATCTATACATGATCTAGTTAACATATAAATAGAGACATACAAAGATGCATATGGTGGTTTTAAGATATCCATCACAAGTAACAGTGACAACCTTAGTTTATATATATTTCTTCACTTTTGTTACTTGTTTAAACTGAATCATCGCTTCATTTTGTTTCTAAAATCATTTTTTAATCTTACAGTTATTTGATAGGACTAATTTGGAAGCAGTATTTCATAATTGTAAAAGTTTGTAATTCGAATTCTTGGTCAATGTATAAGTATAACTGAGTATAAAAAGAATTGAATTACATTTGAATTTGTTCATTTTAGAAAAAGAAGTATGTTGAAACATAAATTATTAAATGATTTAGTATCTGGTCGATACAACTTGAAGTTTTGAAAAAAATATGTTACTGTCGTTATTAAGATGAATATACTTTCTCATAATTCTCAATAATTTAAATTTGATTGTTTACTAAAATTTTTAATAAAAGCAAGTAGTTTTATAGATTTCAATGTGGCTTGATTATATCAATCTTTTATTGGATTGTGTATGCGAGAAATTATATTTTATAGATGAGAGTGAGTTGGAAGATAATCTTAAATGGAAAGATATTGACTAGTTATTCATTACTTTTAACTTGAATAATGATGATAATAAGATTTTTTTTTCAATGATGATAACTTTATACCAAGTAAAAAATGGGGCCAATATGGTTTGAGTGGATATGTCATAAAATGAAATTTTTTATGTTTTTAATTTTTCTTGTATTTGATGTGTATATTAAATTTTATATACACAATATAGATAGAAAACTTTTAATTATGAGTGTTTTCATTTTAGTTTCCATTCAACTCTTGCTATTATATTTGTGGACTTATATTGTTCTTATTATATAATGTTTTGATGTGATTAACTGTAACATTTTAAATACTTTGTATTATTTTTAGTATTTTTTATATATAAGAATTAATTTTTTTTAACATCAGATACCATAAGGTATTGGCAATATTGATAAAATAATCAATTAAGTGATTACTACTTTAAAAAATATTATTTATAAAAATAATATTTTTATTATTTATTTATAGCAATAGTAATACGTGGACCGATAATACGTCGTCGTTTGTTATGATTTTTATAAACCCGTTAAAACCTCTATGTGACTGTGGGAATTGACTTAATGCTACTAATACTTCGACAACAGGTGCGAAGTAGAGCGGGAGTCGATGCGAAGTAGTAGATCCTCTTTCTCAAGCGTAGCTTCTGCTCTTTGAAAGAAGAAAAATGGAGTTCAAAGACGCTTGTGTTTGCTTATCGATCTTAATTTGCTTGTGTTCATGTTCTTTAGCTGATTCGATCCATGGTTGCGGCGGATTCGTCGAGGTGATTTCTGATTTGCCTCCTTTGAACCTTTTTGCTGTTTTTTTTGTTTTCTCTTGATTTGCAAGAAAAAAAGCGTAATGATTCTTAAATATATCAGAAAAAACCTGAAGTTCAGGCACCGTGATTGGTGAGCTAGATGCATCATATGTTTAAAATGGAAGTGGTTTTAAAAGATCTGAATTGGAGGATCAAATTCATCATTTTCTTTCAATTTTTTTTCATCTTTCTTTCTCTGCTACTTTTTTCTTTCTTTGTGTTTGAGATGGACTCAACCGAGTACATTGAGCGTGTATTGTGCATTTGTAGGCGAGTTCGTCTCTTGTCAAGTCGAGAAAAGCAGCCGATACGAAGTTTGATTATTCTCACATTACGGTATGGAATTCTGTGGCCTAACGCCTAAGTAGGCTGGTAGTAGTCTTCAATTGTTCTAGTTAATTCTGTAACTTTTTCTTTTAATAATTTAATTATTACTTTCGTTGTAAATGATTGTACTCGTTTGTAACATTAGGTTGAGCTTCGTACAGTAGATGGATTGGTTAAAGACAGAACTCAATGTGCGCCAAATGGTTACTACTTCATTCCGGTATATGACAAGGTAAAGCTTCGCTTCAATCATTAACGCATTCCCTTCAAAGGGTTGGCAATTATTTGTGATAAAGAAAGAGTGTCTAAATCAATTAGTTTGTAGCCTGGGATTCAAATTCCATTTTTAGGATATCATTTGAAAGTGACCAGGATGAGAATCGGGTTGTTAAGTCTATGATTAGGAAGTTGTCTTATACCTTTTCCTGATATGCAATTATAAGCACGTTGCTAATGTTAGTTTTTGTAGTCTGGCTCTTCTCGCTTTTTTAGCTGGCTGTTTATGTTTCTTCAATTGAGTATATTCTTGGATAAGCATTTGAGTTTTTGATCAAGTGTATCCTAAACTCTTTAGCACACTGGGAAATTATATTCTGATTTTTTCAATTCACAGGGTTCATTTGTTATTGCAATTAATGGCTCAGAAGGGTGGTCATGGGATCCTGAAAAAGTTCCTGTTGTTGTTAATGATACTGGCTGCAATCAAAATGAAGATATTAATTTCAGATTTACAGGGTTCACTTACTTGATTTACCCCTTTTCTTCTGAGTATATCACAACCTTATATGCAAACTCTCCACCGTCTCTTTACTTTTGTTATGCTTGTATACAACAGGTTTACCATTTCTGGTAGAGTTGTTGGAGCAGTTGGTGGCGAGAGCTGTTCTGTTAAAAATGGTGGTCCTTCCAGTGTTAATGTAGAACTTTTGTCTCCTTCTAATGATGTTGTTTCTTCAGTTGTAACATCGTCATTGGGAGATTACCTATTCAAAAATATTATTCCAGGCATGAAAGTTGCTTTAAAAAAAACGTTTTGTTTTCAAATTCATAGGTATATATCCATATGGTTACGTTTCAATGGATTCTATTTGAGCAAGATCAACCTTAGCAATCAGTCACAGGAAAAAACAAAATTGCCATCTCCAACTTTCTTTATGTTCTTTTAAATTCTGTATGTTCTTTTAACTTTCAATAGATGGGAATACTCTCATAAAGGTCCCTGTATGTGTGCAGGTAAATACAAGCTTCGTGCTTCTCATCCTGACTTGAAAGTGGAAATTCATGGTTCCACAGAGGTTGGATGCTTTTCTGATTATCTTGCTCTCTCCTCTCTGTCTCTCAACATGATATGATACTTACAATATCCTACTTTTTGACCTGTATTTTATCATACACAATTTGCAGGTGGAGCTAGGATTTGAAAATAGTGTGATTGATGACATTTTCTTTGTCCTTGGGTATGAACTTCGTGGATTTGTTGTTGCTCAGGTAAGAGTCATTATAAGGGCAAAAATTTTGATTTCTGAATTGATTTTAATTTGAACTTGTCTAATTTGCATAAATGGGTATTTGCATGGAAAGTTTTTCTTTTTGGTGTAATTATGTTAATTGGTTCGCCTATTAATGGGCAATCCTGAAGATAACTTCTTTACTTGTTTCATCTGGAAATTCTTTTTAACCATTCCTAACCCAATAGAAAGAAATATTCATTGTGATTTAGGACAGTCTAGCTTTTCATGTATAGGTGGATGAATTTTCCTGGTGTTTCATTATTCTGGCTAGTAAGTAAAAGAACTTGACATTAAAAATATGCTGAGTTAGAATTTTCTGCTTCAGCATTAAGGTTTTCCATTAATGCTTGTCATCTACCTTAATTGAGCTTTTATCTTGATATTTTTAGCTGTCATACTCTTAATAGTTTTTCTTTTTCTGTTTTTTAGGGGAATCCAATTTTGGGAGTCCATATCTATTTGTATTCAGATGATGTTATGCAAGTAGCTTGTCCCCAAGGTCCTGGTGGTGCCACTGGAGAAAGAAAACCTCTATGTCATGCTGTATCAGATGCTGATGGGATGTTCACATTTAAAGCAATACCTTGCGGTAGTTCTCTTTTAGTTGTTTTCTTAATCATCATGTGTATATATGCATACACATGCTTCCTAAGATTAGCCAGTAGGCACACAGTCAGACTTGTATGGATGTTTATCTTTTTATATTCATTTTCTTAGTTGTTGAAGTACATTTAATCTGTTTATTGCTGCTAAATTAGCTGATACATGAGTGAGATGTAGTTGTTGAGCCCTTCAACTGCTCATAACTGTTTGGGCCTTTATATAGTTAAAACTTAGTAGACTCTACACAATGGTTGAAATAAATGATGAAAGGTAGCCATGCTGCGGTGAACAAAAAATAAGCAAATCTTAAAGTCATTGTTGTTCTGGATCCGAATTTGGTGTTTTTTTACTGGATTTTTTGGAAAAGCTTATTCCCATTTTGCTTCTTGAAGTAGTTTATTTTCGTAATTTAAGTATCTTTTACTTTGGTCACCATTTGTGCTAATGAGTCCTAAATGTATGGTTTGACATTCTCTTTTGCATAAGTTCCTGAGGATTGATATTTTCTTGCATCTGAGCAGCTTCTGCATAGGTATTGATTCTGATAATAAATGTTTTGAATTCTTATAGGGCTTTATGAGCTTATTCCATTTTACAAGGGTGAGAATACGGTATTTGATGTTTCTCCTCCGGTAATGTCAATTTCTGTGGAACATCAACATGTAACAGTAGCCCAAAAGTTCCAGGTGAGATATTGTCACATGTATGGTTTGGAGTTGGACAGTTTTTCCTTTGAAATGTTATTTCAGCATTGTTCTTTATCTTTTTCCCCTAAACATTTGGAACGTATAAAATGCATTGTATTGCAACTATGTTCTATCGCTAATATCTGACGGGTAGGAATCGCAGTTTGTCGTGTGATTTTATTTCGGCGTTATATGTTTTATGGAATGTCTCTCTTGAAGCAGCAATTTGGATCCTTTTTGGCTAGCTGATAGTACAGCAAATCTTTTACTTTGTGCCGCCATTGCTATTTAAGCTGAAGTAACTTTGTCATCATGACTTGGCTCAATAGTATCATCAACCTTAGTCCTCCAAATTTTATGATAAACATTCTAATCAAGTAGTGCGCTTTTAATCTTCTTCTCTGTATAGGTCACTGGATTTTCTGTTGCGGGCCGCGTAGTTGATGGAAATGAGATGGGTGTAGGGGGTGCCAAAATTATTGTTGATGGTCATGAAAGATGTATCACTGATAAAGAAGGTTATTACAAGCTTGACCAGGTACTAATCCATCTATGATTTGTGTGGTTATTTTGTGATCATTCAATTCTTTTGATTTCCTGTTTTTTTTCTTACAGTTAAGTGAGGCTAGTTTATGCTTCTCTCTGTATCTATTTACTGTTTAGCCATGATCTGGAGTGTTATGATGCATAATTTCTTACATGCCACCTTAGTCAAAATTAATTTGCCAATTTATTCAGTAGGATTTCAGTGTCATGGAACATGCTTAAGGACTATTTTCTTCATAACATTACCTACTTCACATAACCTAAGTAAAGGTATACAAACTATACCATTATTCAACTTCAAATTGTTCTCTTTTCTATGCAGTAGGAGGTTGGGAATGGTCCTACATAGGGAGCAATCTATTTCACAGTCTAAGAATCCTAAGTAAATCACCATTCTTCCTTCTTCCTGTTTCTTTTTCCTTTGCCTTCTTGGTGGAGTGTTTGTGGTTTGTACTGTACAAGAGTTGAACAATCTTTAGCATATTCTTAATGACCTAGAAGTTCGCCTTTACAACTTTGTAAGTGACTGGATTGATGTCTTGTTGCCTATTGAATAATTCTGTCCTCTGGGGATATGTGATCTTCTAGATGTTGTTCCCAGCCAAGTCACTATGGCATTATTACTGGCAATTCGTTTTCTTCTAATAGGGTTCTGACTTGTTTGTTGTGTTTAGGTTACTTCAAATCAATATACAATAGAGGCCAGGAAGGAGCATTACAAATTTGATAATTTGAAGGATTATATGGTAAATTATCTGTTGAATCTTGAGACTTTATATTGGCTGTGCATATCATGATTAAAGTGTTCATACACATGTCACTAATTATTAGATTGATTCTGTGCATAATATCTTTCATTCTCTAACTTTGTTCTCTGTATTAGGTTTTGCCCAATATGGCTTTGATTACAGATATTAGATCGATCTACTATGATGTATGTGGCGTGGTTAGGATGGTCAATACTGGCTATAGAGTGAAGGTATTCTACCTATCTCTACCTCTCTTCCCCTCCTCCTCTTCGTGTTATTCAGGTGGGAATATTTTGTGGAATATACAATATATCCTTTATGAGCTCTTATCAGTTTTTATGTTTGCTGATGAATTTGTCTGAATGTGTATATAGGTGGCTTTGACTCATGGACCAGAGAATGTTAAACCTCAAGCAAGACAAACAGATGCTAACGGAAATTTCTGCTTTGAGGTATGGTAATCGAAAAAGTGATGAGAAACACTTTTAGTTCATGCCAGAAATCATTTTTCCCTAATCCTAAGGTAGTTTCTGCTTAAAGAACGTGGATTGCATATAGCTAAAAAATTATTGGAGTTCCATTGATAGCTGTTTGCTTCATGGAAAAGATAAATAAGTTGATATGACATATCCTGATTCATTTAGATTTTCAATATTTTGAAATTGTAAATCTGCTATTTTTTTCAACTTATGAAATTTGTGAATACAAGTTGAGTGTTTTATACCTGCAATTTACTTATCAAGATTGTTAAGTTCTCAAGCATGTAATTCTTGCTTGTAATCTTCCGTTTCTAGTGAGATCATTCAGTTTAACATATTAAAAGCTTTCTAAAATATCTATTTATTCTTTTTTGTTATTTTCAGGTTCCACCTGGTGAATACCGGTTAGCTGCTTTGCCTGCTTCACCTACCACTGCTACTGAACTTCTGTTTTTACCTCCTTATATTGATGTTGTGGTAAAAAGTCCAGTACTAAACGTAGAATTTTCTCAGGTACCATGCCACAGTATGACACAAAACTTGAAACATTTCGATATAAGTTCAACTTTCATTAATTTGGTGATGTGATTGCAGTTTCTTTGGTATGTAGTTTCTGGCCTTGTCTAGAGATAATATTCCAAGCAATCCACTGTTCTTGGCTACATAGCATGACATAAACACAAAGTTTGATATTCATTTTTGAGAGAAATGCTTATTGTTTCATCAAGGATAGACTAACTTCTTTCTCTGGGATTCATTTACTGCTTGTGTGATACTTATATGAGGCTTGTATCTTTCATCCAAATTGCTTTTCTTTTACTTCATATCCTGTTGTCAAATTGCTCGTTTTTACTCAGCGATAGACTTTACTGATTCTTTTTTTTATAATGAAGGCCCTGGTCAATGTGATTGGTTCCATAACTTGCAAGGAGAAATGTGGCCCATCTGTTTCTGTCACACTTCTGAGTTTGTCTGGTAAAGACAAAGAGAGGAAGTCTGTCTCTTTGACAGATGCGAGTGATGAATTTGTTTTTCCAAACATCTTACCTGGAAAATACAGGCTTGAGGTTTGGGTCCTTTAAATTTTGAATAAAATTTTATTTTCCTGAATAACAACTTCAAATTCTCTAATAACTTTTGCAGCTTTTTTTTTTTCATCTCCTTCAATTTTCTGAATGTTGTTCATTATTGTGTTTTCTTCTGCTAATAAATATGTCCTTGTTTTTTCAGGTCAAACACAATTCCTTTGGAGCAATGCCAAGTGAGGACAATTGGTGTTGGGAGCAGAGCTTTATTGATGTGGATGTCGGTGTTGAGGATGTTAGAGGGATTGTATTTGTTCAAAGAGGTTACTGGGTGAATGTCATCTCAACCCATGATGTAGATGCTTACATGACTCAGCCAGATGGTTCTCCAATTACTTTGAAAATTATGGTAGTTGTTGCCTTGAAATTCAACTTTTAAGCCACAAATATGAAGAAACGATTTTAACCCTTTTGTGTTATTTGATATTTTTGGTTTATGAACTACAGAAGGGTTCACAGCGTTTATGTCTTGAATATCCGGGAGTCCATGAACTTCATTTTGTTAACTCGTGTATTTCATTTGGGAGCATGTCAACAAAGATTGATACGTCAAACTTGATGGTGTGGTTCCCTATGTCTCCTTTTTTCACTCTCTCTCTCTCTCTCTTACTCAAATTAGTATTTGGTTTAAGAAATATAACTGCTCTTGATTTTTCTTTTCTTTTTCCTTAAGAAAATTTCTTATATTTGTAGCCAATCCATTTGAAAGGAGAGAAGTATCTTCTCAGAGGACAAATTATGGTTGACTTAAGCTCGGCTGTTGACACTAATGAATTACCTAATAATATCCCCATTGATATTGTTGACGGTGAAGGGAGTGTTATTGACAGTACAGCTGCCACCATTGCATCAAGTAAAAGTGATCAAATGCACTCAGCTGTATATGAATACTCTGTGTGGTCTACTCTTGGAGTGAAACAAACATTTATTCCGCAGGACTCGAGGTATATTCTGGATACTTGGTTTAGTTTCCAAATTCCCCAGTTTACATGCACTTTGGTGCTCAGGTTGATACCTTCAGTTTTCTTGTATGTTTCTTGGAAATTCACCTTATCCTAGTCTCTGTTTCTTCAGTAAACTTTCACCATTTCAATTTTTGTACGTATAGATTTCTATTTTTCTTTTGTCTTCGTGAATGTTGCTGCTTTTCTATAACAGCATTATTTATTTGATCACTGCTCTATTTAACTTTTTCCAGAAATGATGGAGAGAAGATCTTGTTTTACCCCAGAGAGCATCAGGTAGTATCAATGGTTATTTTAATTTATGTGTTATGTGATTTGTTGTGTTTAAAAACTTGTTCTTTGTTTAATTAGGTCATGGTGAAAACTGATGGTTGCCAAGCTTCACTTCCCTCATTCTCTGGTAGACGGGGTTTGTATTTGGAAGGATCAGTCTCTCCCCCTATTTCTGATGTTTATATCAAGATCGTTGCTGTGGAAGATAGCAAGATTACTTCACTCAAGAAAGGACATACAGCACTTGAGACTACCACTGGAGTGGATGGTCATTTTGTTGGAGGGCCACTATATGATGATATAAGTTACACTATAGAGGCTTCAAAGGTTTGGGAATATTTGTTTTTTACATTAGATATCACATACTTTGTCTTCGCCTGATTTACCAATGTTCCTAAAGCATGTTACTTTTGGAATATGGCATTGGATGTATTTTTTTTCTTTCTATATGTTGAAATATATATTTTAATCAACTCTATGTCTTCATTAATAAGGCTCTTGATTTCCCTATTATTTATGCAGCCTGGCTATCATCTTAAACGCGTTGGCGCTCATTCTTTCTCCTGCGAGAAACTTGGCCAAATTTCTGTACGCATATATTCAAAAGATGATGCTAATGAACGCATTCCTTCAGTTCTCTTCTCACTAAGTGGTGATGGAGGATATAGAAATAACTCGATATCCGGTGCTGGTGGAACATTTTTCTTTGATAACTTGTTTCCTGGTATTTTCTACCTGCGGCCTCTGCTGAAGGTAAAGATCTAAAGATTCAAGTGTAATTATGTAGCAACGGCTACAGTAATACATTTTTACAAAGCCTTGGAATTAAACTAGTTGGTTGACAATCTGATTCCCTAATCTGCTGTAGGATTCATGCCCACGGCATGTCTTTTCGTACTTTAAGACATTTATGATTGGATAGGACTGACAATTCTGGGGCAGATATTTAACCTTATCATCGGGAGTTTCATGTGTTGATAGTTTTGATTGTCTTTTTGCCTCTATTACCTTGTTTTCTGCTTCTCTTATATGTTTGATTAATCTCCATCACAATGTGTTTTTAGTGACGGAATTTGGAGTTACTTCAAGTCAATTTTCAATTTAGGCTGAAATACTTTCAACTTGCTGCCAATTTTATATTCTAGTTAACACTCTGTAGAGCTTCCAATTGCATTTTCGGTTTAATCTCATCATGGACCTTCTCTTTATATTCTTCTTTGTCTTCCTCTTTAATTTGAAAATTTGCAGTCTACAAGGAATTTGAAAAGGTGTGGACTATATGCCAAACCTATGGCTATTGTTTGTGAGTTCATCAAAAGGTTACTTTTTGTCTTTGTAGGAGTACGCATTCTCACCTTCAGCAGAGACAATAGAACTTGGTTCTGGGGATTCGGTAGAAGTTACTTTTCAGGCTACCCGTGTTGCGTACAGGTCATACATAGGCCTTTTCCTTAATATTTAATTTCATGGTTTTCATTTCTAACTGAACCAAGGAAATCTTCTATATTTTATGTTATATACTCTTCTTTCCTATGGTACAAAACTTGATTTGAAATTATGTTTACGTTAATGTTTCAACATTGTTAAATCTTTATTATGTCAGTACAATATGGGACTAAATTAAATTTTCAACTGCACGTATGTCTTCATTTGATCTCTTTTAAGGGACACAAATGTCTTTTTTTCATTGCAGTGCAATAGGTGTGGTTACTGTTTTGTCTGGTCAACCAAAAGAAGGTGTTGCAATTGAAGCCAGGTCCAATTCAAAGGGGTACTATGAGGAGACAGTGACTGATTCATCTGGAAGTTACAGGCTGAGAGGACTTGTTCCCAATGCAACCTATGCCATTAAAATAGTGAAAAAGAATGGGCTGGGAGCCAGAATTGAGCGTGCTTCACCGGATTCAATTACTCTTAAGGTCATTGTATATGGTTTTCCCTCAGTTTTTGACAAAACTGGATTGTTCTTAAGACTCTCTCACACTTTAAAGCTTCATTGGATTCGGTTACTGCTAAGGTCATTCTATGTAGCTTTCCCTCATTTTTTGACAAAAATGGAACTTAAGTTTGTCTCACAGTTTAAAGCTTCAGTGTATTGCTATAAGGTCAATCTATATGGTTTGCCCACATTTTTTTGATAAAAATGTGACGGTCTTAAGTTTGTCTCACTTTGCTCTGTACCTCATTTTCTTCTTAAATTCTCCTGGTGTAAAGTTCCTAATATTCATAAGAGCACTGTAGAATATTCATGTTAGTGGCCTGTGAAGTATCAAAATGTCTATTAATAAGTACAGCAATTCATAAATTAGAATGGGCACCTTGTTGATTGCAGGTGGAACATGCGGATATCAGGGGGTTGGATTTTGTGGTCTTTGAGGAGCCAGAAATTACCATTTTAAGTGGCCATGTTGAAGGGAAGAGGTTGGGAGAATTGCATCCACATCTACTAGTCGAGGTCAAATCTGCTAGTGAGACGTCGCAGATTGAGTCCGTCTTTCCATTGCCTCTGTCCAAGTTCTTCCAAATCAAGAACTTACCAAAGGGTAAACACCTTCTGCAGCTGAGATCAAGTCTCCAATCAAATACCCACAGATTTGTGTCAGATGTCATTGAGGTTGACCTAGAGAAGGACGTTCAAATTCATGTAGGCCCACTGAGGTACAGTTTCGAGGAGGATCATCAAAAACAGGTTGGTTATGCATTGTTGTCACAAATGTAGTGGGAGTTTGTACATAATGGGATAAAGATGCATTCGCCTTTTTATATGGTTATACTGAGATGTTTTCTCATTCCACTATTTGTTGTGAGCCTCTTGTGCATTGTCTTTGGCCAATACGGCAACGCCCTTGTCTTCTGCGTACATGTTCCATGTGTTTCTCACATGCTGTTTTTTTTTTTCCTTTTTTAACTCTTTGTCCGTCCCTACAGGAGTTAACCCCGGCACCTGTATTCCCTCTCATTGTTGGGGTTGCAGTAATTGCCCTCTTCATCAGTATGCCAAGGTAGACCATTTTTACCCACAAAACACTGCATTTAGTGAATCATATATGTTCTCATGTTTACTTCTTGATTTGTAGTGCTAATTGTGAAATTCTTTTCTGTTCTCTCTCATAAGATTAAAGGACCTATACCAAGCTACAGTGGGGATACCAACGCCAGGATTCATGACAACTGCCAAAAAGGAGCCCCGAAAGCCTGTAGTGAGGAAAAGAACATATTGAAGTCTTGTGTGTGTTCCAGAAGATTTGAGTTCAATTTTTGTTTGTTGGTCCTTTCAAGTTCCTGATTGACAGAGGAGGTGGGAGCAAAGGGATGTGCTTGTATTGACGGCAGTAGTGTAGTTATCTTCCAGTTCTCCTTTTACTGTACTTCAAGCCAATGAAACCGTAGATCAAAATCTTAATGTCTGGGAATAATTAGCTATCCTGGCTTTTTATTCTTTTTCCATTTTTCACTTTCATTCACATACTACAGAATATGATTATGGAAAAGGTCCCTTCGGAATTACCACCTGCTAGAGCATAGTCTAGGTTTAAGTAGCTACTACTAGCTGTACTCTAGGTCTCACTAGATTGGAAAGCTGTAGCTGAAAGAAACAGTTTGCGACTTCTAAGATTTTGTTTTCTTTTACATTTCTACTTCAATTATCTATTTTTGTTGAAAGGTTTATAATGAAGTTACGGTCCCGAATCTGTGATCGAGTTATGGGTCTCTCGTAAGTGGAGGTGGACGGTGTTTGCGTTGGTGAAGAAGTAGAATTTTTCTTACGACCAATTTTGAATAAATGTAAGGCTCAAATAGAGGGAACCTTAATACCTCTGAGTTAAAGTACTCAAGACTGAATTGGATTTTTCGAGTTCCTATCTTCATTGATGTTTATGAATATTTATACAAGTTGTGTAACAACTATTGCTACATCAATGAAATCATGACTCAACTATGGAGGATCACCCTCCTAAAACAATGGAAATAACTGAAATAGAAATGTAAGTGGAGGACTCCTCCTTACAATGTGGAAATACTGGAAAAATGCATAAAGAAAAATTCAACCAACAACTAAAGATAACTTGAATTGGTCAGCCTTCAATTATTCTTTTCCACGTCATCATCAATGGGTTCCATACGTGGCTGCTTCTTTCTGCCATGAGTGTAACGTGTGTACACTTGTAGTGGCTTTGTATCAATACTTCCCAACCCCCAAGAAAGCTTGTCCTCAAGCTTGAATTGTGGATATCGTTCGATCATTTCATGAGCATTTTCCCAAGAGGCATCAGCTGGCGAAGAGTGGCTCCAGTGTATCAAAACTTCTAAGTGTCCAGCCTTAAGACGATGATCCAAAATAGCAAGTGGTTGAGGAGGGTCATGAGCTAGAATTGGAGGAAGTTCTGGTTCATGATTGACACTGCCGTCATGGTATGGTTTGAGTGTGGAAACGTGAAAAACTGGGTGTAATTTTGTTTCAACTGGTAAGTTTAACTTATAGGCCATAGAACCAATTCGCTCCAATACCATAATAGGCCCAAAGAATTTTGCGGCAAGCTTTTGATTTTTCCTTGAGGCTAATGAAGACTGGCGATATGGTTGAAGACGCAACAGGACCTTGTCTCCAATATTGAACTCTAAAGGTCGGTGCTAGTGATCATATCGATCCTTCATTTTGTCCTGAGCTTCCTGAAGGTTGTCTCTGAGAATTTGCAGCATGGAATCTCTTTTTTGGGATGACATCCACTGCCTCAATGGTAGAACTTCCAGGAAGATAAGACAATAGTCGTGGCGGTGGTCTCCCATAGACTGTTTCAAATGGTGTGGTCTTAAGCGAGGAATGGTAGCTCTTGTTGTAGCAGAATTTTGCCCATGAAAGCCAATCACACCATTTGTTGGGTTGTGTACTTGTGAAACACTGCAAATACATCTCCACTGTTCGATTGGTGACCTCTGTTTGCCCTTCCGATTGTGGATAATACGCAGAGCTGAAGCATAATTTAGTTCCACACAAACGAAATAATTCCTTCCAAAAGGAACTTGTGAATGTAACATCTCGATTACTGACCATGGTTTTAGGCAGCCCATGTAATTTGAAAATATTATCAAAGAAACATCGAGCTATACTTACGGCTGTATATGGATGGGAGACGGCTAAAAAGTGCCCGTACTTAGAGAATCGGTCAATCACCACCAAAATCACATTTTTTCCGTTGGAAGTTGGAAGTCCTTCAATGAAATTAAGTGAAACATCAGCCCAAATCTGTTGTGGAATGGTCAAGGGCTGTAACAAACCAGCAGGTTGCAGCGTTTCTGTTTTGTGGCATTGACAAACATCACAAGCTCTTATGAAATCTTGCACCATCTTCTTCATTCCATGCCAGAAAAAAATCTCTTGTTATTCGGTGTAGCGTCTTTTGGTAACCTTCATGGCCTTGGTTGTGAAGTGCGCTAATCACCAATGAAATTGATGGAGAACCGGTGGGAATGTAGACCCGATCCTTGAAGAAAAGAAGCCCTTGTTTAAGACTCCAGTGTTCTGCTGAATTACCGTTGTTTAAGGCTGAAATCAGCTGCTGGACTTCATCAGATTGTTGTTGCTCCTTCCGTATTTCATCAAATAAATCTAGATGAGGCATGGAAATTGCGAGAAGACTCTTCTGGTCTGCATCTCGGCGCGATAACGCATCTGCTACTATGTTGTTTTTACCCGCCTTGTATTCCACAGTGAAACTGAAGGGCATCAGCTTGCTCACCCAATGTTGTTGAGGTGATAAGAGTGTGCGTTGCTCCAGCAAGAATTTCAGTGTATAATGGTTTGTTCGTACCAGAAACTTCCTGCCCCATAGATAGGAATGCCAATGTTTGATGGCCTTCACTAGCCCAATCAACTCCTTTTCGTATGCTGGGAGACTGAGGTGTCGTGCTGCCATTGCTCTACTAAAGAATGCTACAGGTCTGTTTTCTTGTAGTAGAACAGCTCCAATTCCTGTGTCTGAAGCATCACACTCGATAACAAACATTAGTTCAAAATTTGGAAGAACTAAAATAGGTGTGGTAGTCATTGCTGACTTAAGCTCATCAAATGCTTGAATTGCTTCATTTGTCCATTGAAAGGACTTCCGTAGCATGGCAGTGAGAGGTGCGACTATAGTACCATAATTAAGCACGAACTTCCGGTAATAGCCCGTAAGCCCAAGAAATCCTCGCAGCCCCCTGATTGTATTGGGTCTTGGCTAGTCAGTAATTGCCGCAATTTTGGTGTGGTCTACTTGCACCCCCTCTTGTGAAATGATGTGACCCAAGTATGAAACCTAAGTTTGTGCAAAGGTGCACTTGGTGCGCTTCAGGGACAACTGGTTGTGTGCCAATATGTGGAACACTTGGCGCAAATGATGTAGATGCTCTACCTATGTTTGACTGAAAACGAGAATGTCTTCAAAAAAAAAACCAAGACGAATTTACGAAGTTGATCTTTAAATATCTCATTCATCAAGGCTTGAAAAGTGGATGGCGCATTGGAGAGCCCAAACGACATGACCAAAAACTCAAAATGACCATAGTGAGTTTGAAATGCCGTCTTCTCGATATCTAGAGGATACATGGCCACTTGATAATATCCGGATAGCAAATCTAGCTTTATGAAGAACTTTGCACCTCTCAATTCTTCAAGTAGTTCATCAATAACTGGTATGGGAAATTTATCTTTGATGGTATTTGCATTGAGTTCCCTGTAATCCACACATAAGCGCCATGAATTATCAACTTTGGAAACTAGAATTACCGGAGAAGAAAAAGGAGATCGGCTGTGGCGGATGATCCCTTGTTGTAACATAGTTGCACATTGGCGTTCTATCTCATCCTTTTGTCCGTGGGGATATCTATAGGGCCGCACCGCTACAGGTCTAGCTCCAGGCTCTAAGGGAATTCGGTGATCACATGATCAACTAGGAGGCAGCCCTGTTGGTTACTCAAAGAGAGTGGCATTTTCCACCAACAATTTCTGAAGCTGCGTGTCCTGGACAGTGGTTTGATGCAAGGAATTGAGTTCAGGCTGCTTCTGCCATGGTCTGGAATGTATTCCTTTGA
>JAOTBA010000004.1:5771726-5782440 GCA_025629845.1 Erythroxylum squamatum | reverse complement strand
TCCACACTTCTCATTTACTACTTTAATCTTGTCTATCATTTCTAATTCAAGAATTTTCATCATTTGTTCTTTACTCAAGACTAATCACCAAAATTTTTCATTTAATAGTTCTAACTTCAAAGAAATGCTCGGGGTCCAACAACATATGACTATTAAGCTAGTTTTGTATACTTGCTTTAAGCACATTGAAACTGATTACCGCTTTGTTCAGGAAAAGATAACTATAGGTGCCTTACTAACTCGATATGTTCCATTTTCTCATCAAATTGCAAACATATTCCCCAAGCCTTTATCCAAACTTCCATTTGTTAATTTCCAAAGCAAGCTAGGAGTCCACTCAATCATTCCCTGTAACTTGAAAAAAAGTGATGAGAATAATAGGATAACAACACATTCCATATATATAAATCAATGACTATTTCTCCCCCTTTCACAAATAAGAAGATTATTGCCAATATTGTGGAATATGCTGCCATATATTTAAGGATCAATCAAACTAGATTTTTTCCTAATTCTAAGCACTAATTTCTACATTTTGTTATATATTCAACAAATTATTGTATCTTTGGTACAAGCACATAATGAGAATTTCATTGATGTTAAAATCTTTTATTCCTCTCACCATTAATTAGATTACATTTAGGTCACATTAAGTCTATTTTCATGTCTTTTTTTTATTGGAAAATTTGTAAAGACTACTTTTAATATGAGTACTAATTTACAAATCACTCATTCTTAACACACCACTTAATAAATCAAAGTATAGATTAGACTAAGTTATTAATTAAGTATCCATATTATTATTGTTATGACTTGAGAATCTCTATACCAATTTATATACACTTTATTTAGAATTTTTTTAAATTTAAAATTTTCCTATAATGCCCCTATACCATTATGGCATGTTTGGTTTAGTGGAATAGCTATTCTATTACTGATGTATTCCTAATAAATAGTTATTCCTTTGTTTGGTTAAAAAATAACTTGTAGAATAACTAATCCCAGGTTTAATTATTCCTACACTTTCAGGAATAGCTAAAGATACTTTCCCCTATCTTTACCTATTCCGTGAAATGCAGAATAGGTAAAGACATTCTTTCTCCTTATTATTATTATTGTTGTTGTTGTTATTATCAATAATTTTCTTATTCTTCTTCTTATTATTATTAATTTTCCTCTTCTTCTTATCATCATCATTATTATTATTCTTATTATTATTGTTGTTGTTATTATTAATTTTCTTCTTCTTCTTTTTCTTCTTCTTATTATTATTATTTATTAATTTTCTTTATCTTCTTCTTCTTATTATTATTATAAGAAAATTAATAATATTATCAAGAAAATTAATAATAATAACAAGAAAATTAATAATAAAAAATTTAATAATGATAATAAGAAAATTAATAATAATAAGAATAATAATAAGAAGAAGAAGAAGAAGAAGGAAATTAATAATAATAATAATAATAGTAATAATAATAATAATAATAATAATAATAACAATAATAATAACAATAACAACAACAACAACAATAACAACAACAATAATAACAATAATAATAATAATAATAATAATAATAATAATAATAATAATAATAATAATAATAATAATAATAATAATAATAATAAAGAATACGGCCTGGCAGATTTGCGCACGCAAAAAGGAAGCAACATGTATACAACTCGAGAGAGCTGAAAAGGAAGCAAAACTAGGAAAAAGTTCAAAGCATACTAGTAGGCATAACTTACTTTTACTAATCTTTCTCCCACCTCCTGACATTGATGTATTTATTACGAGTAGGTAAATTATGTATCTCAAGTTCTTTATGATTGACTATGGTTCAATACACTTCCTTTTAACAATATGCTTTCTTCTTTTGATGTATTCTTATTAATAGTCTCTCATATTTAAGGACTGAAAACTTGGATACATGTAAGAGTTATTCAATATCCGTAGTGTTAACATTCACTCTCAAGTACAAAATTAAAGGTAAGGAAGAAAAATGGAGAATTTTCCTTTTAATTTCAATCCTTTGTTTTTCTTTCAATTTGTATTAACTTCCTATGATCAAAAACTAACTTAAGAATTAGAATGCTAACACCACAATTACTTTTAACATTATATGCAGGAGTTTATTGACACTTGATTGAAGACAAAAGATACATATCTACACACTATTAAACTGCGCTTATGTCACTTAGGCTACACAGCTAACCAAACATCCACACCTTATAGGCATAATAAAATGCCAACAAATATAGTATAGTTCAGGATTTAGTGGATCATCAACATGTGTAGTCATCTTAAAATTTTTATATTAAAATAGTTGCATTTTTTCAGGTCAACTTTAATTCGATCTTTTATCTTACACATTATAATCAACCATTGCCTCCTTTCTTCTTCTCATTTATATCGATCACTTGATTTTCTATTATGGCACATGTAATTGATGTAAATGGGCTAGGTGTAAAAGGTGCAAAAATTATTGTTGATGGTCATGCGATATGTATAGTGCAATTCCATCTATGATATAAATATCCAAGCTTATTGGTTAGGGTTATTTATTTTGTGATCATTCAACTCTTTTAGTTGCTACTTTTTTGCCTGCATGCTAGGTAGTTTAATATTAAATACAACTATCATTAATTTGGTGGTGTGATTGTGCTTTGTTATGTATTTAGTTTGTCCTTGACTAGAGATCATATCTCAAGCAATTAGGTGTTATTGGCTACATAGCATGACATGAACATAAAAATTTTGATATAAATTTTTAAGTGGTCTTAATTGTTTCATCAATGACCTACTAACTTCTTTCTTTGGAATTCATTTACTGTGAACTATAGATAGAGACAAAGATGAGAGAAAGCTCTCTATATTTCTATATGTATCATCTAATGTATAAACGAGTATTTATATATAATGAGCCAAACTAAATAAGGAAGAGATCCCTAATTTTATGCAATCTATTATACAATAATAGTAATTAGTTGACTATTAGATGTAGAATCAAAGATGAGATTACTATTAACACCCTCCTCAAACTCAAGATGTCATGGAAGGTGAGAGCTTGAGTTTGGGAACAAGATCTACAGAGTGTCAAAGTGGATGTGACTTTGTGAAGATGTTTGCAATATGAGACTATGATGAGATAGGAACAAGCTATATACTACTTGGAGAATATGATGTCAAAAAAGATGAAAATCGATCTTTATGTGTTTAGTTCACTCATAAAAAGCATCATTAGGAGTAATCTGCATGACATTATAGTTACTACAGTAGAGAGGAATAGTTACTACAGTAGAGAGGAACTCTAGACGAGAAAGATACACCCATATTTTGAACTATTCATCATAACCAGAAGAATTCAGAGGTAGTATCAACAATAGCTCTATATTCAACTTCTGTACTAGAGTGGGAGACAATTGTTTGTTTCTTGCTACACTATGAAGTGAGAGATCACTCCAGAAAGAAACATTAACCAGTAATAAATTGATGATTCATTGTGTCCCCATCCCAATTAGCATTAGAATATGCTTATTGCTCAAATGAAAAAGAGTAGTAAAAATGAAGGTCATAAAATAGAATACCTCTAATGTACCTCAATATGTGAAGAATAATAAAGAAATGAGTGGTACGAGGTGCGGACATGAATTGACTCATGATGTGAATAGTTTGAGCGATATCTAGATGAGAGACAGTAAGATATTAAGACTGTTAACTAATTAGGGATAAAGCGTGCCATCACCATGTCGATTCCCATTAGTAGCAAAAAGGTGATCATTTGAGTCAAGTAGACTATGGAGTGCAAACTATCTTAGTATTAGTGATGTCAACTCGAGAGATAAGGTAAGTAGCACACTTTTCCTATGACAAATAGTATCCAGATTCATTAGAGGAAACATCAAAACCCAAAAAAGAAGCTCAAATTACCTAAATCTTTCATCTTAAGCAGTTGATGGAGAAAGGAATTAAGAGCAAAGATATCATGTGTATCATCACCAGTTATTATGATATCATCCACATAAATAAGCATGATAGTCCTCCTTTGATATGTTTTACGAAGAAACATGACATAATCATAAGAGCTAAATTGGAAAATAAGTTGTCTAATGGTGGAATTAGATTTTGCAAACCAAGTTTGAGGAACTTATTTTAGACTATACAAGGCTTTTTGGAGACAAAAAACCTTATTGGGAAGATGATTATATACTGGAGGAGGTTGCATGTCTACTTATTCCATGAGATCTCTATTGAGAAGGGCATTCTTGGCATCCATTTGGAATAGTTGCCTTCTTTTGCTAGCAGAAACAACAAGAAGTCTATGAATTGAGGTCAACCGATTTATAAGAGCGAAGGTCTCCTCATAATCAATGTAATATTCTTAAGTGAATCCTTTAGCAATAAGATAGACTTTACATCTTTCTATTGATCCATCTGCTCGAGTCTTGATTTTATAAGCCCATTTACAACAACAACTGACTTATCTAGAGGTAAGTTAACAAAATCTTAAATATTTGTGAGGGTAAGTGCATGTAGTTCTTCTGTTATTGCTTGTTGTCATAAAAGGTCAAAAATAGCCTCACAATAGGTGCAAAGTTTTTATGGAGAGACAATAATGAAACAAACATAGAAATCACGAAGATGGATATAAGGTTGACTTACACGGCTAATACAATGAAGCATTGGTGTTGGAGGAAGAGCTTCTAACGAGGGATGGTCATTTGGAGGATGTGGTAGATCCACAGTTGGAGAAGATTTAATGGGATCAGGTTTCGGTGGAGTCAAACTACATAGGCTATTGGAGGAATATGCAAGAGAAATGTCAGAAGCAAGAGATATGGTAGGATTAGGGAAGAATTAGAGTGAGGGTTCACTAAATTGAAGCTTTTAAAGAGTAAAAAACATATTATATTCTCATAAAGTTATATGACAAGAGATACGAAGCCTTTATTCACAAAATGCTTAGTATCTTGGGATGCAATGAATCATCAAATCTTGACATAGTTTCAAAATACATGTGCTAAAGTGAGTAAACTTAATTTTAGACGGTTTGACACAACTAAGGAGGTATGTGATTTTTGAAAGAATCGTTACTCTATATCTGATGATGTTAATAGGTTTCAACTTTATCAAAAACTTCATCAGATGTAATAACAACTTAGTCAAACAATCCATAATCATGTGTCATAATTGCAAGAACTTTATGATCAAATAGCTCTTTAAGACGCTATATGGCTTAGTTCTGCTGCAGCCACCATCTACACAAATCTTCACAATTGTTAGCATATCTGACATTTGTTGATGACTTTTCAAGAAGAATTTGAATCCACCTATAACTTTCTTCTCCATCGAGGTTCCTTGCCAACTACTGATATTGTGATCAAGGAATTAATTATATAAGAGAGTCAACTCAATGCACTTTGTATAGAAAATATAATCCATTTGTTGATGTTGTTATAGTCGCTCAAACCTCATCCTCTTAGGGTTCTCATAATTCAGTTAATAAATTTTATAAGGGATCTTGCCACTACTCAGGCCCATTCTTAACATTTTATAGGTCCCGAGTAAAGTAAAAAAGGGCTCCTATTTTATCTTTTTTTTGTTAGAAATGTCCTGTGGCTTGACGGGCAGGATAGGTCACCATTTAAAAAAATGTAAAAAACGACGTCATTTTTTAAATAACGATAGCCCGTGGCCATTGACCCGTGGCCTGCTCGTGACCTGTCCATGGCCCAGTCAACCTGAGCCAAAATCAGGCCAAGACAGACCCTTTTTGGCATCCTTATTTTTTGTTCTTTATGAGGGTCAAGAGTAGGTCCTCATAAAGAACAAAATGAGATCAAATAAGAGCCCTTTTGTTTCTTTTTAAAAGGGTCAAGAGTGAAAAATGGGCCATATTTTATTCTTCATAAGAGTAGGCCCTAGGCAGGTGCTCTATTTGCCCTTGCAAAGGGCCGAGGTTGTCACTACTGCAAAAAGTCTAGCCATCACATCTTTGAATGCAAAAAATGACTTTGACATAATTATGAACAATAATTCTTCCAAGCCCCTTAAGCCCTCTGCTACTACTATTGCTACTGTTGTCGCAGAGGGTCTTTCCAAGCCCCTTAAGCCCTCTGATCACCTACCACTCTTTCTATCCTTGGGCATACAATGGCAGAAATACATCCAGCGCCGTTTTCGGTTTGAAAACGCTTGGACCGTAGAAGAGGCTTGTCGACAGAGAATCAATCAAAGCTGGACGCAACATTTCAATCGTTCTCTACAAGATAAACTTCGGTCTTGTTCTGAAGAATTACAATTATGGGCAACAACGTCTAAACAAGCCTTTCATCACAAGCTGAATGTGATTAAACAGCGAATGGCATGGGTGCGTCGTCAGCCGATATTAAATAGGGAGAAGTTACGAGACCTGGAAAAGCAATATGGTGATATTCTCTTACAGCACGAAATATATTGGAAACAAAGATCCAAACAGCACTGGCTTGCCGAAGGGGATTCGAACTCAAAATTCTTTCACTTAATGGCCTCTCACAAGCATCGGAAAAACTTCATTTCAAAGCTTAAGAATACTAATGGGGAATGGATTGACTGGGAATCAGGTTTACCGAACATGTTACTGGACTATTATCAACAACTGTTCACATCATCATGTGGGGATACCAGTCCGATTCTGAACAATGTGGATCGAAAGGTAACCTCTCTTCAAAACGAATTATTAATGGCACCATACACGGCAGAGGAGGTGCGTCAGGCATTATTTTCTATGCACCCTGATAAATCGCCAGGGCCAGATGGTTTCAATCCGGGTTTCTTTCAAACTTATTGGGATATCGTTGGGCAGGAGGTCACTAGAGAATGTTTAAGAACATTGAATGGCGATGCGCCTATGCCTGGAAAGAACAAAATTAACATCATTCTTATCCCAAAGAAGAAAGCGCCGGAGATAATAGCGGATTTGAGGCCTATTTCATTGAGTAATGTCACGGATCGTCTAGTTTGCAAAGCACTCGCCAATCGATTGAAACAGGTTCTGCAGGTAATTATCTCGGACACGCAGAGTGCTTTTGTCCCTAATCGGTTAATTACCGATAATATAATTGTAGCTTATGAGATTTTTCACTCTGTTAAGCGGAAAACGCAAGGAAAAATGGGTTACCTAGCATTGAAGATTGATATGAATAAGGCGTATGACAGAGTTGAATGGGAGTTTTTGAGGCAAATCATGTTAAAGCTGGGATTCACTGATGTCTGGGTCTCGAAGATTATGAACATAGTCATGTCGGTCTCATATTTTTTCATTCGAGGGAAGGAAGAATTCGGGCCTTTGATTCCTAGTCGTGGATTGCGCCAAGGAGATCCATTGTCTCCTTATTTGTTCATTCTTTGTGCAGAGGGACTTTTGCAGATGACGCTTTGTTTTTTGTTCGGGCTACTCAAGAGGAGGCAACAAATTTGAAAACTATACTACAGAATTATGAGCATGCGTCAGGTCAAAAAGTAAATTTTGACAAATCTGGAGTCTCGTTTTCTCCAAATACTACACCTATTGTGAAGAATGTGATATGTCAAATTTTGGGAGTTACGGAAACTGCAGGACATACTAACTATTTGGGTATGCCGTCTGTTATAGGTCGAGATAAACGCCAAATCTTTCACTTTGTGGTCGAAAAGCTTACAAGGAGGATCCAAGGATGGAAGGCAAAAATTTTATCAAAAGCTGGTAAAGATATACTTCTGAGGACAGTGGCACAGGCTATGCCGAACTACCTTATGTCCCTTTTTTTTACTACCAATGGATACTTGTAAAGAGCTGGAAAGGATGATGAATGGATTTTTTTGGCACAATGGTGGACGAGAAAATAAGGGTATTAGATGGCTAAGATGGCAGAGATTAGCTATACCAAAGATTTATGGAGGTTTGGGTTACAGGGATTTGAGGCAGTTTAATTTGGCTCTGTTGGCAAAACAAGGATGGCGACTTCTCAAATACCCGGAGTCAATTGCAGCAACCATTCTTAAAGCTAGGTATTTTCGAAAGACCGATTTCTTTTCAGCAGAATTGGGTAACAATCCGAGTCAAGTATGGAGAAGCATCCATCAGGCCAAGACAATTCTTATTCCTGGTTGCCGAAGACGAGTAAGTGATGGACAAAAAATTAATATATGGAGGGATCCATGGCTAATGGATGAGGATGACCCGTATATACAAACACCACCCAGAACGCAGTTACAATACGTGTCAGATCTTATTCACGATCAGCGGTGGGATGCAGAAAAGATCAGGGCAACGTTTGATCAACGAGATGCTGACCTTATTCTCCAAATACCTCTCAGCTTCTTGGGACGCAAGGATGAGTGGATGTGGATTCGGAACACTAAAGGCGAGTATATAGTGAAAGAAGGATATCGCATGGGCATGGAGGCTGCGGATCTGGCTTTAAGAGACGATGGCTTTCCCTGGGAGAAACTTTGGCAGTTGCAAGTTCCAGGTAAAATCAAATTTTTTATCTGGCGTATGTTGAGACAGGCTCTCCCTTGCAGAGCAAATCTGACGAAGAGACATATTGATATTGAGGATAATTGTCCATTATGCGGACAAGCTCAAGAGACCGAAGACCACATGTTTCTCCATTGTGTCGTGGCATGTTCTGTTTGGCGCATGTATTCGGTGAACTGGCACGTGTCTCATACGGAAACCATATATGCCTGGCTTGCTTCTATTATGACCGGTGGTCCCAAGGTAAAAGCAGAGGAAATGTGTATGATTTTATGGAGTATTTGGAGTTCACGCAATGAAGTTGTCTAGAAGCAAAAACACCAGGACCCATCCAGCATTCTTCATCGAGCCACCAACACGCTTTTAGAGTGGCAATCTGCTCAACACCGCTGCATTATTACATCCGCAACGACTCAACCATCTCATCCCAAATGGAAAGCCCCACTACCGACACACTTTAAATGCAATGTGGATGTGGCGCTTTTACCTTCAGGATTCTATGGCTTAGGAATGGTGATCCGGGATTGTAATGGTTTCAACTGTGCAGGTAAGATGATGCTTATGCCAGGTTGGAAGGACCCTTTAATTGGAGAAGTGTTGTGTTTTCAAGAGGCCCTAAGCTGGATAAAAAGTCTTGCCTTCTCTCCGATTTGTGTGGAAACGGACTGCCAAACAATTACTAAAGCAATGACTTTCTCACAAAACTGTCCGTCCTATTTTTCGATACTTATCGATGATTGCAAAGCTCTTATTAAAGAGCATCAATTTATTTCTACCGCTTTTGTTAAGAGATCAGCGAATCAGGTTGCTCATAAGATAGCTAGGGCAGCTGATTCTATGCCTGGTTTCGAATGGGGGGTATGCCCGCCGAGTTTTTTGTATGACGCTTTATCTTTGGATATGAATAATATGTGCTGAATGCACAGGAAAACGTTTCAAAAAAAAAGTTTTAATATTATTATTCTCTCCTCTCTTTTGTCAACATTGAAAAGGTAATATTATATATATACATCTTTAAGTATCGAAAAGAAAAAATAAATAACTTCCATCTCTCCCTTTCAAAAAATTCTATTACATAGGCAAATAGCATATGTAAAGTGCTTATAAAGTAAAAAAGCAGTGTAAAAAGAGTGTGTGTATATATATATATATATATATATATATCTTTCTTCCTTAGGTACATGTAACACTATTATCTCTTCCTAAATAAGTATGTCAAGTAAAAATGGTCAAATGTAAGTGGTTACCTCCTTTTATATACTACCAATGAGTACCTCCTTTTCTTCCTCACTCACTTAGTTTAACAATTGGTATTTTGATACCAAATTTCTTAATGACTCATATGAGGACTTCTAGT
This sequence comes from Erythroxylum squamatum, assembly GCA_025629845.1. NCBI lineage: Eukaryota > Viridiplantae > Streptophyta > Magnoliopsida > Malpighiales > Erythroxylaceae > Erythroxylum > Erythroxylum squamatum. The sequence continues at coordinate 5,772,582 of JAOTBA010000004.1, read as the reverse complement.
GATTTTCTTTAGAAATCAATTATTAGGGATATCGTTGTTGTTAGTCATTTGATATCAATGGATGTGATACCAATTATTTGCATTCATTTGATGCCACTTCATGTTGATTTACAAGGTAAATGCATCAATATGTTCTACATACTCGTACAAACTTGAGTCTTTAAGGATTAGTTAAAAATTTTCAACCATGTCTTTTTAGGTTTACTTAACAAGCATTTTAAAGAGTAATTTATATAAATATGTCTTTAATCACTAGAAAATAGTATCTCGTATGATGAAAATTGAAAGTATTACTATTACATGAGAAAGATTTGTAAGAAAATTGATTATATGTAATTTTAGGTTCTAATGGATGATGTAGGTGATATAATGTTCTTTTTATATATAATTTTAAGTTCATACACACATTAAAAATAAGAGATTAAGAGTTCTCTTTTTGTGATCTGACAAATAATTTATCATATGATATACTCTTTTTATAAAAATATGACCTATCATGATTTCAAACAAATGTCATGCTTTTGTACTTATCATAAGGCCTATATTAAATGGGAACAAGTATTATACCTTTATGCTTAAAATGATTCTTATAATAATTACGAGTTTGTTTTATGTTACTTGGATGATAAAGAGTTTGTTTTATGCTATTTGTGTAGCACCCCACTCCCGCAAGATCCGAACCCGACATCGACGGTGATATCCGAGTCTGTGCCCCGCGAAGGTGGCGTGCTAAATACTCAATCGCTTCAGATATCGGTATACTCTTTTTTTTTGTACACAAACACAATATGCGAAAGTTCATAATCAAATAGGGCATAAGCCCTTTTCACTCATACAATGCAATTTACCAAAAATT